>MU224687.1:1467979-1479868 GCA_018584345.1 Thuja plicata | reverse complement strand
CACTTACCTCCTGAGCCCAATCAACATATTGTGTACCTGAGCATATTACTTGTACTATGAAGAAGTAATGCTCAATAAAATTTAGGGCTTCGACTTCACCTCTCATTCTGTGGATGAGTACCAGAATATCAATAATTTTAGGCTTAAGGTCCGATCCAAAAAGAGTCTTCGGCACCTTACCTTTAGCGCCTCACGGCTTCTGAAACCATGAGTGCATAATTTCTCTCCTCCACACCATCTTCTTCGCAGAAAACTCAGAAACCGCGTGCGATACTATCAAATTGGAGAATTCATCCCACTCAGGTACATGGAAGCAATTCACCACTGTCTGACGATCAATAGATAGAAGCACTATGTCATTTGGCAGTATAATCTATCTGGTGTCCGGGTTGTAGTGGTTGATACATTCGTATATCAATTCTGGAGCTTGGACGGCCACTGGAAACCCTGCTGCTTCAATCAAGCCACTTTCTCTAAGCTTCTCTGTAATGGGATGAATTGGCTCTTCTTTCAGTCTTTTCTGGAGATCATGCATGTCGTAAAAGCGCAGAGAAGTATCTGTGAGATTCTGCAGAGTGGTTTTGATGCCGTTCAATCCGTCAAAACCGGAGAACCTATTGGCCATCTTGCTATGCAATAATAAGGGCTTTCGAAAACACAAGATATAGAGCTCACAGTAAAGGCACTAAGGATGAAAATGAATTTGGCAGGATAACAGCAAGAGAGGAAACAGTGAATTGAAATACTGTTCACACCTTCGTCTTTATAGAATTCTGAGAGCAACTGTAGATTTTTAGCATTCGCGCCACACGAACGAATTTATGAATAAAACCCGTTAACACCATCAATGCAGATCCCTAACGGATACCTTGACATCTTTTCACTATTCCCTTTGCCCTAACGGAAACATTTTCATTAACTTCACTTACTTTTCCATTTTCCTTGAGCTTGCGGAAAATCAGAAACGGGGTGCTCTTCTTCGCTTTTTCAGAAAATCTCTCCACGAGGGAGAATTCCGCTTAACACAAAACTACGCTTCTTTCCTTTGCAGAAAATCCCTTTATGAGTGAGAACTCCGCCGTGGAGAAGACAATTTTCAATTCTCCGCAATTGCTTTATTTTAATCTCCAAGCCAATATTTAATCATTTCTCTCTCCTTCAGAAAATAAAAAAAGTGCTTCGGAAAACCGTTGTGGGGTCCACTTCATCATAACTGAGCTTGCGGAAAATCACCTTAGAGGTGCGAAACCCGCAACACGTGAAAACTTCTCTTCTTTTCTGTCTTTGCGGAGAATTACCTTCTCAGGTAGAATTCCGCCGCGGAGAAGCAAAATTCCAATTCTCCGCTTTGAGTCTTTCTTGAATCCAAATCTCCTTTTAACTGTTTCTCGGATCCATTCTTAAGCTTTAAGTAACAATTTTCACTGTCTAGGGCCATTTCTTTCATAATATACTTCTGCAATCATTGTCATTCATACCTCGCGGAAAATCGACCTCGCAGGTAGAAACCCGCACTGGAGAAGACGATTTCCAAAATCCCGCAAGCCTGTGTTTAACTGTCGAATAGAGAACGAATCTTTGCCGGGTTGGGATCTACAACTTACCCAAAGGAATGAAACTTTGATAGCAACCCACCCGGCTAAAACAAGATGGCAAAGGAAGGGGAACGCTGCAAAGACCTCCTATCCTAGGGAAGACTTAGACCTAGACATCAGATTGACCAGACCGACATGACATGACCATACTAAGACTTCTAAGTCTTCCACTTTTCTGAAATGGCTACATGCTTAAAAGTGGAGGCAACAAAACGTAGGCCTTAAAATTTATTAGAATGCATTCCCTAAACACACTTTCAGCACAGGCCCAAGCAATCCTACTTAGTCCTCCAATCAAGGAAAGGGTAAACAAGTGGAAAATGTTGATAGAAAAGATTATACAAATGCCTATATCAACTACGATAATCTCATCGGCTGCATATCCCAAGTCCAATCCTCTATCAATGTTATCCATGTCAAGGGTGTCGATAACCAATGCACAATCACCACTCATAGAGGTAGGATAACAGTTGTAGGTGTTGGTCCCACCCCATCTGCTGGGACCCACTACAACATTTTGGAACCCCTAGGGAATACCCAGCTCAAATTTCCATCCTGGATCTTCGCACATCACCCATTTATCAAGAGATCCTCACTAAAGCCTTGCAAGAATCCTGTGTTCCCAGCGACATCAACCTCATTGAATTCCAAAACCTTGTCGAACACCTGTCTACATCCTATGGGGTCTCCTTTAGACCAACAGACAAACCCTCTGACAAAACCGATCATAATCTCCCACTCCGTATCGCTGTTATAGTTAAAGATTTTGCCATCAAATGGGTCATGATAGATAATGGATCAGCCCTAAATCTGTGTACTCTAAAATTCATAAAATAGTTGGGTTGCACTGAGGTTGATATAACAAATGATGTCATCACAATAAAAGCATATGACAGTCTAGAGCGTACTTCTGAAGGCACCATAATTTTACCCATTCAAGTGGGCCCAGTTATCTAGGAGACATTATGTAACGTTGTTGTTCTTGACCTTCCCTACAACATCCTCCTCAAACGCCCATGGATTCATTCTATGCAAGCCATCCCATCCACCTACCATTAGTGCATCAAATTCCCATATAAAGGCACTGAGATCACCATACGTGCAGATCCCAAGCCCTTCACATACTGCAATGCATTGGAGACATCCTTTCCACATTCCAATCACTATCCTGGGATTGATATTGGCACCTCTATCGCCAACTCATCTCGAATCCATTCAAACCTAGAAACAATCCTCTCCTCCACCTTGTCCACGGTCAAGATCAACAACAAAGGTTGCGATGAGTACACTTTATCTGATGCCTTCGCAGTTGGAGCATTGCCAATTGATCCTCACACTCAAGGCCACCAACCTAATCTAAGAAAAATAGAATCAGAAACAACCAAGGCACTACAATTTGGTTCTACCACTTTCATATCACAAGGTACTATGACTGGCTAGGAAATGGAACCAAACATCAACCAATGGCTATATAAGGATCAACCACCCAAGGACACAAATTACCACAATTACTTCAAAGATAAGTACCCCACAACACACAAACTGGTGACAGAAAAATGGAATTACCAAGGAGGTGGCCTTGGTTATGAAGAGCAAGGAATGAAAGATCCTATTGTACCTACATGAATAGAAAAGCACCTAGGCCTTGGTATGGGCTCTGACATGATTGGGGGCACCAACGAGTTCATCAATTATTCCTCTTGTCGACCCTGGGTTAAATCGCTGACATCGAAGATATTCGAGAAGAGAAAGTTGTGAGAACTTATGACGATGTTTTTGATGATGAAACCTTCCTGGGAAATGTTGTCCTACAACAAATTTCCATCCTCTTCATTGACCTCCCTCTCTGTTATCCTGAGCTCATAGACTGGGACCAACCAAGTGTCGTACACGTTGACGAGTTCCAAAGTGAGGACGGGCTCCTAAGCTTTATGGGAGCAATCAAGCAAAGCAGTGACTGGGGGCAAGACTCAGCATATGTCTACAAGCTAGACCCAAAGGCATACTTTGGGGAAGAGGAGAACTTTAGCTGCAAAAATGACACCGAAAATAAAAAGAAAAAAGAAAAAAATTGATCTCCTAGTAAAAACCCCTCTGGGGCGCTATCTAATCATAAAAAAGTAAAAACAAAGGGCGTATCCCCTGGTGAAAACCTCTCTAAGGAACCAAAAGATGAAGATTCTCCTCTTCCTCTTATCCGAGATTACAGGCCTGAACAGTCATCAATTCTCATTAAAGAAGCAAAACCTGTCAACCTGGGTACCAAAGAAAATCCCGCCATCACATACATAGCAACATCCCTGACTGAAGTAGAATAAAGTGATCTTGTCACTTTATTAAAGGAATCCATCAACAAGTTTGCATGGTCTTACTCCCACATGCCATGGTTAGATCCCAATTTGGTGGTTCACCATCTAGCAGTGGACCCGAATATCAAACCTGCCAAGCAAAAGCTTAGAAAGATGCACCCTAAAGTGGCATTACTTGTCAAAGTGGAGCTAGAAAAATTACTCCATGCCAAGATCATCCACCCCATTGACTACTCTGACTAGATTTCTAATATGGTGCCCATCTCTAAGCTGGATAAATCAATCAGGATATGCACAGATTTTAGAGATCTCAATAAGGAATGTCCCAAGGATGACTTCCCCTTGCCAAACATAGCCATGATTGTGGACCTCACATCAGGACATGAGATGTTGTCACTCATGGACAACTTTTCTGGATATAATCAAATCTGCATTACAGAAGAAGATCAGCATAAGACAACAGTCACAACCCCTTGGGGCACCTTCTGCTATAACATGATGCCTTTTGGCTTAAATAACACTGGGGCAACCTATCAAAGAGCAATGACTGTCATTTTTCATGACATGATCCATAAGATCCTTGAAGACTATGTGGACGATATCTTGGCAAAATCAGTAAAAAGAGAAGATCACCTGGATGTTATGGAATGTGTCTTTGATAGAATTGGACACTACTACTTAATGCTCAACCCTAAGAATTGTGTTTTTGGGGTCACATCAGGGAAACTCCTAGGGTTTATTATATCCAGACGAGGCATTGAAATTGACCCAAAGAAAGTACAAGCTATCACAGAGATGCCTCCACCAAAAACACTCTGATAGCTATGCAGCCTCCAAGGCAAGCTACAATCTGTGTGCCGTTTCATATCTCAACTAGCAGACAAGTGCCAACCATTCACTCATCTCCTGTGCAAAGATAATACATTCAAGTGGGATCCTCAGTGTCAGAAGAGTTTTGACAAAATCAAAGAATATTTGGCTAATCCACCCATCTTGGTACAACCTGTACCTAGTCGACCACTCATTCTATACATTTCTAATACTACCACAGCACTGGGGGCACTCCTTGCCTAATTGAATGATGAAGGCAAAGAAAGGGCCATTTATTATATCATTCAAACCTTAGTGGGTTATGAGCTCAATTATTCTCCTATGGAAAAAGCATGTATGGCAGTGGTCTTCGCCACTCAAAAACTTTTCCACTACATGCTTAGTCACACAACCAAGCTCATTTCAAAGGTGGATCCTCTCAAATACCTACTCTCCAGGACTACACTTACAGGTCAAATGGAAAAATGGGTTATGTTGCTAAGTGAATTTGATATTCAATATGTCAACAGAAAAGCCATTAAAGGGCAAGTCATTGCCAATCAGCTAGCTGAAGCACCATTAGTAGATGCATATCCTTTGGTCACAGAATTTCCAGATGAGCATTTGTACATGATAGAAGAACAACCAACATGGCACTCTATTTTTATGGGTCCTACACAGCTCATGGCACAGGGGTGGGAATACTTTTTGTCACACCCCAAGGTGACTACATCCCCATGTCATTCAAATTGGGATTTCCCTACACAAACAACATTGCAGAATATGAGGCTCTAATTGCAGGACTTCACATGGCCATAGAATAGAACATCATAGACATCTAGGTTTTTGGCGACTCCCAACTCATCATCAAACAAGTCCTAGATGAGTATCAAACAAAAGATGACAAATTGACACCATATAAGCAGATGGTTGACAAGATGAAAGAACATTTCCTCTACTTGCAGATAACACAAGTACCATGCTTATAGAATAAAGCTGATGATGCAATGGCCACAATTGGCTCCCTTCTCGAGATTCCTCATGAATCCACGCAATACAAATTCTTAGTTGAGTAACTATATGTTCCCACTTATGAGAATGATGAATTGAATCATGTATGTGTCTTGGTTGGTCCCCAGTCCCTGTGGTACCACGATATCCAAGCTTACCTACAAAATGGTATCATATCTCCCCATCTCACTGCAAACCAATGCCAAAACTTTATCCGTAGAGCATGCCATTACACTCTTGTCGCCAATACCCTTTATCCTTGAGGTTATCACAACGTGCTCTCTAGATGTCTAGATGAAAACAAAGCCACCCAGGCTTTACAAGAGGTACATGTTGGAATATGTGGTGCCCACACATGTGGCATGGTCCTAGCCAAGCAACTTCTATGTACAGGGTACTATTGGCCTACAATGGAACATGATGCTTGTGAGTTCGTAAAAAAGTGCCTACCTTGCCAACAGCATGCTAATTTGATCCATGCTCCTGCTCAGGACCTCAGACCTATTGCGCCTCCTTGGCCCTTCTCTTGTTGGGGGCTTGACCTCATTGGTAAGATTACTCCCCTCTCCTCTAAAGGCCACAAGTACATAATCACAGCTACAGAGTACTTTACAAAGTGGGTTGAAGCAATTCTGCTCACACTCACTACTGTTGTCCAGATATCCAAATTCATCCTCTACCACATTGTCTACCACTTCGGCATACCCTCCACCATCTTCATAGATCATAGAACTCCATTTGAGAATCAACACATCAGTGATTTGTGTGCTTGCCTCCATATCCATCATCATTTCTCCAGTCCATATTTCCCGCAAGGTAACGACCAAGTTGAGGCAACTAATAAAACCATCCTCAAAATCCTCAAGAAAGTTGTCAATGATATTGGTCATGACTGGCATCTCCAGATTAATCCTTCCCTCTGGGCATATTGCACTTCCTATTGTTCTCCTATTGGCACCACTCCCTACTCCCTAGTGTACGATGTTGAAGCAGTCTTACCAATTGAGGTTGAACTACCCTCCCTCCGAGTATCACTAAGTGGCCTGATTGATGATGAAGATTACCGGGTAGCACGACTCACACAGCTAGATCTCCTAGATGAAAAGTGCCAGCAAGCTTATCATCACCTTATTGTTTACCAAAATAGACTCAAGAGGAACTATAACAAGAAGGTCCACCCACGTCAATTCCTGGTAGGAGACCTTGTGCTAAAAGAAAATCAGAAAGTAGGTACTGATCGGGAAAAGAAAGGCAAGTTTGAGGTCACTTGGCAAGGCCCATATGTTGTCACTGCATGCTTTGGTTCTAGGGCATATCAACTCTCCACTTGTGAAGGAGAACCATTGAATGATCCTATCAACATCATTCATCTCAAGTGCTTCTATGCCTGACGGCTGGTTATTCATTCCAGTTTTCTGAGAAAATCCATAAAAAGTATAAAAGGTTCTAAAGAAAGCACAAAAACAATGCAAAACAGTCCTGAAAAAATCTCTAAAAAGCAGAAAAATGAAGCTGAAAAAATGGTTGTCCCAGTGAAAACCTAGTAAATAGGCACTGAGGCAATATCAAAAAAATAAAATAAAATAAAAAAGATCCAAAGAAATCAAAAAGAAAAATAAAGAGAAAAACTCTCGTCTAATGGTGAAAACTTGGCAATCAGGTGCCTTGGACAAGTATGGGTGATGAAAACCTGGAAATAGGTGTTACACATAGTGGATCGTTCCATTATCTATCACAATCTTGTTTCCTTCCATTACCAGCACCATCTCCACATTCCATATATTCCCTGGGTGTTCACATGTCATACGCACTAGTCCACAATGATCTCCTTGTATCCTGAGCTTTTGAACACATAGTCTTGTATATTATTGTCCATATGTTGTACTATTCTAAGAGCCCTAAGTGTCAGTCTTGCATATTTCTCATGTCTTGAGTTTCTCCTTATCATATGTTGGTTTTATAGTTTGCCGATAGTGCGCATTTGATCAATCCAGTCGGTCAGTCTCGTCTTTCTGGAAATGAGTCTTGAGGATGTATCCTTCCTCTTGTCAGCTTAAATCTGGGTTATCATCATCTTTGGGTTCTCGCGGGATGTATCTTCCCTCGTGAACTAATCAATCAGCACATGCACCTAACGTGCGCATCCAAACAAGTAACATGATCCAATCAAAATCTCAGCAGCAACATATGTAAGTAATCGTTATAACTAATCGCTTGTAATTAATCGCTCGATTTGATCCTTGTACATTCGTGATGCATTCCATCCTCCCGCCATCATGCTAACATCCTGAGTCATCATCCTGCTAACATTCCCTGCCCGATCCTTCATAGTCCACGCGTCTGGTTTATCAGTTGATTGTGACACACACCAAAAATAAAAATAAAAATAAATAAATTTTGAGACTCAAATGCCATAGCTTGTTCAACCTCAAAACTCATCATCTGAGCTCTTCAGTCGCACTTTGCATTCCTTCGCTATGGATGCTTTTGGGGATTGACAGCAAGGAAATTGATGTAGAGAACAACCAAAAGAAAATCCAAGAACAAGAGAAAGATGATCTGCTGCTCATTGTGTCATTAATTAGATTCATTTTAAGCCATCTTGCATTGTTAGATTCATTTTTAAGATCATTTAAGGCATCTTGCATAGTTAGATTCATTTTTAAGATCATTTAAGGCATCTTGCATAGTTAGATTCATTTTTTAAAGATCATCTAAGGCATCTTGTATTGTTTATCCATTTTAGGTTCATCTTGCATTCATCCATTTTATCATCTAACATCATTACAACATTTTAGATTCATTTTATCATTTGCATATTTAATTCATTTACATTCATTTCAGTCTTGCATTGTTAATCCATTTTAGGTTCACCTTGCATTCATCCATTTTATCATCTAACATCATTACAGCATTTTAGATTCATTTTATCATCTTGCATTGTTAAGTTCATTATATCATCTTGCATTGTTAAGTTCATTTTAGGCTCATTATTAATCTTGCATAATTCATTCATTTTCAGTTCATCTTGCATTCATCCATTTTTATCATCTCACATATTTACAAAATTTAGATTCATATACCATTTGCATAATTCATTCATTTAGATTCATTTTAGTCTTGCATTGTTAAAACATCATTCATCTATGCATATTCATAAACTATCAGCATATATATTGCATACATCATAAAAACACATCACATCCTACATCCACACATGTTAGTACATCACATACATATAAGCATCATCCATCCTGCATAAGACATACATCATATATACATAATCAAGTCATCCATCTACATCACATCCTGCAAGCATCAAGTGTCAGTAATCATATAGTATGCATCAACACATCATATAAATCACACATCATAAGCATCAATAAGAGTCCTCATCATATATATATATATATATATCAATGTATGTCAATAAAATACATCACGTGCACCTTAGTGCCAATATACATGTATAAATCTCAAAAATACAAAATTGTGTGTCATATAATCCTCTGACTAATCACGATGGTGGTTGTGATGGCTCACCTCCCTGTCCTGGTGGTGGACGTGGTGGCATCCCCACTGATCCCTGTGAGGCAGAGGTCCGCACTGTGCTATGAGAATGAGATATCTCTGAGTAGTCTCGTCTCTGTCCCTCAGGAACAAGCTGATGCTAGAGTGCTCTATACTGGGATGCCTCCCTCCCTGCCCTATTCGCATCCCTGTGGGCTGTGAATGCCTCTTCTACCACCTGTCCTACCCCACCTGCCACTGTGGCCTATCGGGCGATGTCTCACTCAGCCCTATATGTCTCTACCCGTCGTAGTGCTGCATCCCTCTCTGAGGTCAATGCAGTGATATGCTTCGTTGCCTGCTCCATCTGCAGGGTCAGTGTGTCTAGCTGGCCCGCGAGGGTATCTATCTCAGCGCGCAGGTCTCCGGCATCCTGTGTGAGATCCACCATAGCAAACTCTTTTGAGTCCACCCTACCCTGAAGAGTGTCAAGTGCACCCTCTTCCTTGTCCGCCCATGCTGTCTCTGTAGCTAGTAATCCCTGTATCTGGGCGATCTCTGTGTGTAAGCTCCCATCCGACACCACTACCATATCCAGTAAACCACGCAATTTGGTGCACTCTGTCTAAAGACTATCTCGCTCTGCGAGGACAGTATCATATGTCTCCTGTGCTATGTACCCTGCAGGTGGCCCCTATGGTACCTATACCTATGGTGGCACTGGTGGTGCCTGTACCTGTGCCTGATCCTATGGTGGCACTAGTGGTGCCTGTGCCTGATCCTGCACCTGTGGTGGCACTGGTGGTGCCTGTGCCTGATCCTGTACATGAGCCCCTATGCGAGGTCTCACCTATCTCTGTAGCCTCCTCCTCTGACCAGCTGCTGAGGTCTCTCGGGCATCCCCGATCTCAGTACCATCATCCACGTCCAGATCCCTTGTCAGTTGCTCATGAGCAGCCACCTGCGCCGGATCGGTCAGTCTGACGAGTGTATGTGCAGCCCACCATGCTGCATACTTTGGGGTCATTCCTACATCTGTAACATCTGGCCATGTCACAAAGTCAAGCTGTGGCATATCCCTCCAAGATGCCCTCACTGTGAGAGCATCTGTATACATGCCCCAAGTCCCTACCTGCCTGGTGACATGAGGATGTAAGGCATCCTCTGCCACCACTCCCTGCTGCAACCCAAACTGTCGCATCACCCTGAATGGTTTGTATCTCTCTATCTGGTGGATAGTCCTACCCAGAAGAAAGAAACCTGTCTGAACATAAGAGAGGTATAAAAAGTCCTCAAATCCATCCTCTACTCTTGCTGCCCAATCCATCACCCCCCACGGCTCACACAACTTGTACAGGGTCCAACAGAAAACTTGTACCTCGTCAAGAAGTCATCTCTAATATCCCGTCTGCCCAACAGAGGTGTATCTCAGAGGGAGCCTATATCTATAGGCGTAAGGCTCCCTAGGCTGGCATGAATCCCTAACCCTTAGTGGTCAGAACACTGCAATATGCTCCCAGGCCCACACTAACAGCAGAGTAACCTCGGTCCCCATGTTGCGTGCCTCACGGTACATAGCCATGTGTAAATTATGGTATAGTTGTC
This sequence comes from Thuja plicata, assembly GCA_018584345.1. Classification (NCBI taxonomy): domain Eukaryota; kingdom Viridiplantae; phylum Streptophyta; class Pinopsida; order Cupressales; family Cupressaceae; genus Thuja; species Thuja plicata. Next base: position 1,469,028 of record MU224687.1, on the reverse strand, counting down.
TGAAGACAACATACCCCCAGTAGTAAGAGGTCCCCTCCTCTAGCATCTGTGCTAACGCCCACCACCAGCCCATCCCAAACCCATGTCCTGCCAGGTCCGCTAGCATACATCTACCAATCAATCTTGCAATATAGAGGGCTATCCACCTCAATCTCCTATCCACTACTAGCTGCCATGGCATCCAGGTCTGATATGTCAGGATCCACCTCATTGGCCACCTGAATGCGATCTCCATGTAGTGGTTGCTATCCTCCAACCTGTATCTAGGGATCACCCCTCGGATAGGTATCCGTAGAATGTGCCACACATCCTCCAGGGTAATTGTCGCCTCTCCAGTAGGCAAGTGAAAGGTGGTCATGTCGCTATGCCACCTTTCGATCAGGGCAGTTATCATCCCATTGTGCACCTAAAGCCTAGGCCAATGGGGCACATAGTCTAACCCTACCATAGCTAATAGGCCCCAGTCATCCTCTATCAGCTGCGCCTCCAACTCCATCATCGGAGGCCAATGCTCCTGAGATCCAAATGGTGGGAACTGCTCCTGCAAGAATTTTAGAATCCACCATGTCAATCACCTGTTCTTCTAGTCCTAGTTTAACCCTTCCCAAAATGAGGCATCTTTCCCCTAGGTCTTATGCCGACCCATCCCCAGCCCCAGCCGGGTCCCTTCGTTTCCTTCCCTCTTGGCATTTTCCCTTTTAGGCGCAAACGCCAGTTCAGCCGGAAACACCGGTTCATACACCGGCGTCTCTGCCTGTTTACCCGTAGACCAGCATCTTCGAAGACGCGGGTCTAGGTCTAGCATCTTTGAAGACGTCGGTCTAGCACCACCATTTTTGGAGACGCTTATCTGGTGATTGGTGTCTGCAAAGATGTCAATCCAGGGATCAGCGTCCTCACAAACACCGGTTCAAGAACTAGTGTCTCCAGTCTGAAAAGCAATTTCCCCTCATTAATGACTAACTACCCCCCCAAAAGCAATAAATGACTTAAACATAATAAATGCAAGGTCATGGATAGTCCACTCACCGGTACCAGTCACTCGACGG
>MU224687.1:1424538-1467920 GCA_018584345.1 Thuja plicata | reverse complement strand
ATGACCTTCTTTAACCCCCCCAGGCCCTCTTATAGCCCCCATTTGGGCCAAATGTTTTCCCCACCCATCTTCATCCCCCCCCATGTATATTTTTGTATATATCATCCTATTGTAAAGCCGAAATACGCATAAAATCCCAAAAACATTTAAAAATTGCCAAAAATCCAAAAAGTTCAAAAAATTCAAAAATTTCCAAAAACATCAAATATCCTCAAAAATCATGCAATAAACACTATTATTTCCGCATTGTTCCAGATCTTAGTTTTTCAGTGACGTTTCGACTCATGCAACCGTGATCATGTTTTTCACCAAATCAATTTTGTGACTAACTGTCCTTGCTCTCCATCCTGTTCACAGCTTTTGCCAGCTAATATCTTTCCATCAAATCAAATCAAATCCAATCTCTACCCATTAGGATGCATCCTTCCAACGTCTTCTTATCAAATCCTTCATCACATCAATCATGTTCATGGTAAGAACTTTGGACCGAATGACTGCTTGGTCATGAGGCCTTCTTTATTGATTTTATCTTTTTGTGTCAGTTCATACCCACTCACCACTGCCTTGATCTACTATATCTTGGTGCGTGGTGACTGGTCGCTACTGATACATGTGTCTTTTGCAATGTGCTTTTGTTTGAGCGTCTAGTCCATGCAAATGAATCTTGTCATCTGTGTTTTCTAACACCTAATGGATACCTCCTCTTGCAATAGCAAAATTGGATGTGCTCTTCATATTTTTCACACAAATGGATCCCAATGCTCATTAGCTATATTTAGTTTCATTTGCATTTGCATTCTTAGCTGCCTTCTTAATTGCCTTATAGAAGGCTTCTATTTATTCCCTCCTTCCTTTCCTCTGTCCGCTTGCATCCTTTTTTGAGAAAAATCCGCAACGTCATCTTCGTTGTGTTCTTTTCTCGAGGGGGCACAACCCCATATCGTCATTGCTTCAGCACGACTCCTGGAAACCCTCTTCCTTTGGGGCAACTCATTTTCTTGTCTTTGACGAAACGTCACTTGCGACACCACGTCAAAGAGAGGCAAAATGTAGACGTCCAAAATATTAATATTATTATTAATATTATTTTTCCTATTTCCTCTAGTTATTTAATTCAATCAATTAAATAGTTTTATTTATCAATAGTTTAAATACTATTCTAATGTATTTTATTTAAATACATTTGCCTCCATAAAATCCCCTTTTAATAAATTTATATTTATTAAAATCCTCCATATTCCTAAATTCTTCTAAAGCATGATTTATTCAAATTTAATTTGGATTATAATCTAAACCCTAGCTAGGAACCTATTAATCCTACCCTAAAGCCTACCCTATTCCTACCCTACTCCCATCACCTCATTTCCTAAGTATGCTTCCACACCTAACTGTCCTCTAAATTATGTTTAATGGGTGATTCCTAACCTTTTTAAGGCTAATGGAATGCTCACCCACATGGGGAATTTCTCTCCAAAATGGGCACCCATTCCTCTTAAATTCTCTCTTACAACTTTGTCTCCTCTTTTGAAATATTAAGCTACTCAATATTAAGGCCAATTTTGACTCAAAATTGGCCATCTTTTCAAAGCCATGTGTCTCCTATGTGGCTCTTATGTGGATGCCACATAGGTGCCACTTCATCCAAGCCTCTTCCTCTCTCTAAAAACTCTATAAATAGAGGCCTTCTCCTCTCATATTTTCATCTCTCAATTTGCATTGTTATCATGCTAGAATTGTCTTAGAATTTCATAGGTGTTTTTATGCTAATGTTCTTAGATGCTAGTTTCATGCTTTCTATGTTCAAATCATCTTAGAAATCACATGTTAGGCTAATGGTTAATGAATCTTAGTTTTTATATTAGCATATGCATATCATCTTTTATTTCATAGCTTAAATTAGCATCTTGAAGAAGATTTTGAGACTAGTTCCTCATACTAGCTCTTGAATCTTTCTTCCTGTTCTCATAGTCTTGCATTTTTGCATTTGGGATCCATAGCAATTGTGTGTTTGAGAGAGCACACCCACATCCATCCAAATAAGAAAATCAAAATGAGTAGAATAGTGTGCTTTTATTTACTCATTTTTAGCTTAATCTGATGTTATTTGGTGTCCTTGTTGTTTGCTTGATCTCTTGCATGCTTTCTTGATATGATTTATGTGCTAACCCGCTAACATTTTCATGTTTGAGCTTTCTCCCAACAGGTTGAAGGATTCCTCATACACACATAGCAATGATTTCTTCAAGTTCTTCATCAACTTCTTCTTTCTCATTATGACTGGAGATGTGTAAGGATTTCTTACCATGGACTAAGGCTTTGAAAGTTGTTTCACTTTTAGGTTCAGTCTTCAATCTTGATATCTCAAATGCAGAGATTTTGCTGATCAAAGTCTCTCTCTTGAAGTCTTGTGATAATTGCATGGTTTCCTCTAGAATACTGATCTTGTTTTCATAATCTGATGTTAAAGTGGTTAGCAACTTGTCTATTATATCTTCTTCTAATATTTCTCCACCATTGTTTCTGATTCCAGAGACTGCTTCATTTATTCTTTGATTGTAGGCTCTAATGTTCTCTTTAGGTAACATCTCAAGACTGTTGTATTTATTTTTCTATGTCTTCCTACATGCATTATTTTCTTGAACATATCCTTCAAATATCTTTTCTAAATACTTCCATATGGTATATGCACTGTCAATTTTCTTGATCTCAGAAAATTCACTGTCAGATAAGGCGCTGATTAGGGCTTCTTTGGCAATTGCATTATTGGTAATCCTTTTGTCTATTAGTAGCATCATCCTTTGCAAGGTCTTTCAGAGATGGAATTACAACTTCTTGTGTGGCAATTTCAAAGATCTCAAAGCCAACACACTGTAGATGTGTTATCATTTTTTTTTCCAATCCAGATAATTTTCTCCATCAAACTTAGGGCTTTCTTTTCTAAAGTAAGACATCTAATCTACCTTAAGCTATTAGGCTTCTTCTCCAAGGCACTTGGCTTTGATACCAATTATTAGAATAGTCCCAAAGGATAAGTGAGAGGGGGGGTGAATCAGTTATCAGTAACTTTAGTTCTTTTACTTCCTTAACTTCAGAATACAACAAAGTAAATGCTTAATCAGATAACACAGTACACAACACACAATTTGATTACAGGGAAACCAAATGGTAAAAAACCCGGTGGGAATTAGCACCCACAATAAACTATACTTGTTTATAGTAATCCCTATTAGAAGATATTTGAACCCTATTAGGAGTTGTACATTACAATGCAATAAGTATAGTGACCTGGTTAAGGGTCAGACCCTGTTAGGAGTCTTTTACAAATAACCCTGTTAGGGGTGGTGGACTCACTGCCCAAAAGCTCACTGCTTGATGGTGAAGGCTACAACCTTATGTATAACAGATATGCACTATATCTGATGATGAAATGTAGAGTAGACTTGTTGTCTTGATCAGTTCCAGTGTATTACAATCTTTCACTTCTTCTTCACATAGAATCTTGATGAATGAACCAACTCTGATAATCTGCTCTGTACATCTTTCTTCTCTCTTCGTATCATTCACACTTAGCATTCACAAATGAACTACTATAAGTATATTATCCAAATTAGAAGGTCATGCCGGCTCTTAGAAACACTTCAACAACATCTTAGTTAGCTTAACTAAGCACACAAACAATATTAAGTCTGCGCAAGTCAAACTGAACAGACGCGACACTTCACTGAGTCGACTTCACCAAATCAACTCAAACAACACAATCTTGATGTAATATGATAGGAAAATTTAACCAAAGATAGTTAACTCATAACTAACCATGAATATACACATGCATATCCTGAAGATAGGTGCAACTCAAGAAACATGTTATATACATTGGCCCTAAACAGTTACACTTCCAGAACTGTAACTGCCAATAACATAATTGCATAACTTTACTGAAACATCATATCTGGGTCTGTCTGTATGAACATAACATTATAAACATGTCAAAAACATGTATCTATCCATGCAAGTCTTCACATCATCATTCTGATAAGTACATATAGAATTACTACTGTGTATTATATGTTGTCATCAATGAAAAACATACAATCAATCAACTGCTCATAATCAAATCTCCAACACAGACTTTGTATAGATCAATGATTGGAAAAATCATGTATGTTGTACACACTAGAATAGATATTGCACATGCAGTAGGAATAGCTGCAATATTTTCTGCTAACCCCGAAGAATCACATATGACTACTATGAAAAGAATTTTAAGATATCTGAAGAATACTGACAAATATGGCTTATGGTATAGAAGAGAAGGAAAATTTGAACTTAAGGTATTTATCGACGCTAATTGGGCTGGAAATATTGATGACCAGAAGAGCACAACTAGAGGATCATTATTTATGGGTGACAAACATGTCACATGGATTAGCAAGAAGCAAGGATGCATCTCTCAGTCTACTACAGAAGCAGAGTATGTTGTTGCTGCTACAAATTGCTCAAATATTGCATGGATCAAATAGTTACTAGAAGGTATGCATATGAAGATCTTAGAACCAGTAATTATCTATTGTGATAACACCAGTGCAATAAAAATTTCCAAGAACCCAGTCATGCATGCTAAGACTAAACACATTGCTATCAAGTATCATTATTTGAGAGAACAAGTTCAAGCAAAGGAAGTGACACTTGAGTATGTGAAATCCAAAGAAAAATTAGCTAATATCTTCACCAAGCCACTGCCCAAGGATACATTTGAGTACTTGAGAAAAATACTAGGGGTCAAACCCTTGTCTACCAGTCAGTAAACTGACCAAAGGCTGCATCAGCCTACATATTATTAGATTATCAGTAATGTTGATGCAAGAAAAGAGATGAAATTCAAAGCTACATCTATATACAGATAGATATATATCTTCACTGAGCACCAGAGAATATTGTTGATGGATAAGAGAAATTCAAGGAATATATTATGGATGGAGAGAAATGAGTGTTTGAAATAAATGTTAGATATTTATTTGGCATTGTTGTCAAAGGGAGAGAAATTATCCATATTATCATATCTTTCTGGAAAGGGAAGGAGATTATCCACTATCACATTACTCCAACAGGGAGAGATTATATCCTTAGGGAGAGAAATTGTATGGAAAGATTATACAAAGGGAGAGTTGATGACAAGAGAAAAAGACATCAAAAGAGAATAACAGTCAAGGGAGAGAAATTGACACAAGGAGAGAACACAACACCTCAGAAGACAGAGAGTTGCAAGAATCAAATCTAAGCTAAAACAAAGCTTATCGATGGTCAGACATTTATCGGTTATCAGAAAAAAAATATTGGTAGTTTGATGAATCTCAATTGTTGTATTTCATATTGTATTAGAAATAGTATAGTGTCATAATATAGTATGTTGCCATCAATTCCAAAGGGAGAGATTGATGACATGTAACTGATTGAATGTTTGATAATGTTAAGTCGAAGATAATGCAAGGCATTAAATAAGTTAATGTATTGTATTGTCATTGATGTCAACTTGATATCATCTATATGGTCATGTACATAATGCCAAAGACTTAAAAAAACCAAAGGAACAAAGGTTATGCTTTCAGCAATACATAAAATTCAAGTATTCACTAAGTGGCAAACAACACCGATGGAGTGCACACCGACGGACAGAGAAAAGAAGAACAGTCATAGTTATACCTAACGAACAGAAGTATAGTGTTGCTCGACAAGCTAAAGAAAGTGTTTCCCAATGAGTAAAATTCCAATGATGCCCGACAGACGGAGATCACAAAGCTAACTAGAGTCTCACCGATGGAATAGTCAGTTGTCACCGAAAACTAACAGGAGTGGTGATTGACAGAATAGAAAGTTTATAAAATGACAAAATATCTAGCTGGCAGAGCTAAAAATAGACTTAACTGGTTGTCTACTTTGTTTTATTCAACCAGAGATAAGTGATTGATTTAAAGATTATTTTTACAGTTGAAAAGAAGATATCTACGAGACAAATCAGGATTTATGCTTTAAATATAATTGGCTGGATTATTTTTCATGCCAAGAATGAAGAATCAGGAAATAATGAATATTATGTCTATATAAGATACAAGCTTAATTCATTTATGAATGGGATTAAGGGGAGTGAATAAAAAGAGGATGCTAAAGAGAAACTGATGAAGAACAACTTCATGCAGTCCTGATCAAACAAGCTGAAGGAAGAGCTAAGGAATTCTGCAGACACCGACGAATAGTAAGAACAACATCATAGAGCAAAAAGTATGGAGCACAAGGATTAATTGATACATTGGTCAGAGAGGCAATGTACTTAAATGGATTTTAAAATCTGCAATTCAAAGTGGCAATATAAAAATGTCATAGTGTTTCAGTTTAACCATCGAAGCATCAAGTATCTTAACTGAGCAGGACTTAAAAGTCTTCTATATATTGAGGTACATCTCAAGGAGTGCCAAAAAGGTTTATTCATGAAAGTAGCATTGGACTTGTCTGATACCTATTGACAATCTAAGAAGGAGGCTTATTCAAGGATGGTAGAAATAGATGCCTGATACTAAGTGAAAACCTCTATGTATAAAATCCTTTAACAAGGTCGCACTTAACAATGTGTTTGTAACCTTTAACAGGGTTGGCTCCTAACAGGGCTCACTTCAGAAGAGTGAAAATTTGGGGTACCGGTCCCAGTGGTTTTTCCCTTAACAGGGTTTCCATGTTAAAAATTCATGTGTTATGTGTGTATGATTTATTTCTTTACTATTTTGTATCTTACATAGCTAACTCTGGATTGATCGGTATACTCTTCTTATTTGCTGAGTTTCGGTAAATAGTTATACTACTTATCAGTAATCAAGAAAGAATAAGGATTGACAGAGCAAACCGATAGATAGTTAATCTTTAGTAGTATTTCATGGCATGCATCTTGTAGGGACATAATAATTTGAGGTTTATTGATTGGTAGTTAAGTTTGAAGGATAAATTTTTGAGGCCACTGATTCACCCCCCCTCTCAGTTATTACTAACATTTTTCTTATCTGAGACTCCTTTCCAAAAAAAGGTTCTTTGTTTCTTGACTATTTTGTCTTTAGCTCCTTGTGTTAAGGGCATAACAAACATTTGATAGGTGGGGATAATAGAAAGCATGGATTTAATCATTGTAGCCCGTCTTGTATTTGTTAACCATTTTCCTTTCCAATTTTTTGATTTTAAGTCCATTTTCTTAAAATAGGGTTCCCATAATCTATTAGCCCTACTACATTTATCAAGAGGCATTCCCAATTATTTGTAGGGAACCATTCCTTTCTTAAACCAAAGAATTTGGTAGATTTCATTCTCCATTCTTGAATTAGTGTTGAGAAAGAAGATTTTAGATTTATCTGCATTAAACTTTTGGCCAGATGCATGCATATATAGGTTGAGTATATCCCTATAATTTATATCTTCCTGATTAGTACTGTTACCAGGTAAAGAGGTATAAACAAAAAATTATTGATGGATAATATTGGGGATTCCATCTGTAATTTTAACACCAGAAATTAGCCCTTGTTGATTTTCCTTTGTGACTGATCTACCGAATTCCTCAACCATAATAATGAAGAGGAACAGATACATCGGGCCTCCTTTCCTTAACCCATTGGAGATATCAAAGAAACCTTCAAGGGTGTCATTAAACAAAAGAGAAATTTTAGGCATAGAAATACAATTGAAGATGAGGTTAATCCATTTTCTAGAAAATCCAAATGCTTCTAAACATTTGCAAATGAATCTCCAGTCTACTTTGTCATAGGCCTTTTGGATGTCTAATTTAATTAGCATACTAGCTTCTTTTTTGTGTTGGACCAAATGAATTAGTTCTTGTATAATAATAATACCAACAAATATGGATATACCTGACACAAACTATGTTTTCTCTTCTGAGATAATACGGGGAAATAATCTTTTCAACCTATTAGCTAATGATTTTGAGAGAATTTTGTAAATTGTATTACAGGGGGATAAAGGCCTAAAATCCCCTAATTCTTCCATTTTAGCCTTTTTAGGTATGAGAGTGAGGAAAGTATTTTTAATTTCTATCAGTACCCTTCCTAATTTCCTTGTGTTTTCAATCGATTGCCAAAGCTCAAGACCTATAAAGTGAAAGCACTTTTGAAAGAATCCACCCTAAAACACATCAGGACCAGGTGCTTTTTTAGGATGTAAATGGAAAAGAACTGATTTAATTTCCTCAATGGAGAAACTACTATTCAAAAATTTATTATCCTCTTCTGTTAGGACTTTAGGGATATTATTTAATAGGTGTTGGTATGCTATTAAATTAGAGGAATCCCAGTTATTAAGGGTATCATGGTAGAAGTTAACAAATCATTTTGCTAATATTGTGGGGACTTCAATTATATCCTCATTCTCATTTTTTATTTTAAGGATTCTATTTATAATCCTTCTATTTTTTGTTCTATTACAGAAGAACTTAGAGTTCCTATCCCCATCCGATAACCAAGTTTCTTAGGATTTTAGTTTCCAAAAGATCTCTCCTTTTGAAATAATATCCTCACATTTCTGAATTAGATCTTTTTCTCACAAATTTTTTTCATTACCCATACCTACATTATATACTTCTTCATTTAAATCCTTAATGCTATTTTCAACCTCTAACTTTTCTTCAAAATATTCTTAAAGTATTTTTTGTTCCAATTTAATATTTTCATTTTTAAAGCCTTTAGTTTTGATATAAAGAAAAACAACTTTAACCTTCAAAATGTTCTTCCTTCCACCACTGTTCTAATAATCCTAGAAAATCCTTGTCTTGAAACCACATGTTTTCAAATTTAAAGAGATTTCTAGAGGGCCTGCTTTTTTCAATCAATTCTAATTTAACCAAAAAATTATCATATCCAGATATGGCCAAGATGGATGCAACCAATGTGTTATTAAAGGAACCAAGATCTCCAAGAAATAAGAATCTATCCAATCTTTTTGATATATTGCAAAAACCTTCCCTTCGGTTGTTCCAAGTATAGATACTACTGTTTGTTTTAATATCAATGATGTTGTTTTCTAGAATCCAATCTTCAAAATCTTCCAACGACTGATATTCTCTTTGAATTCCACCAATCTTATCACTGATATCCACTATTGCATTGAAATCCCCCCCCCCCAAACATAAAATTCCAATCCTCATGTTAATTACAATAATTTTCTAATTCTTCCCATAAACATTTTTTGTTGGTAGTGTTATTTGGGCCATAGACCTTGATTAAAAACAAGGTGAGTGAACTTTTGACACTCTGAACCCAACCCCCATCCAATTAGTGTTCTTTATAACAGATTCATATTTGAATTTTCTAGGATCCCATAAAGTAGCTAGACCTCCAGATTCTTCCATCACATCTACACTCTCAATCTTCCAAATTCCAAGTTTATTATTAAGTTTAGCCATTTACTCTCTGTTTAGTTTAGTTTCTTGGATTAAAATTATATTAGATTCCATTATTTTTAAACTATTCTTTAACAAGCGTTGTTTTCTAGGGGCATTTAAGCCCCTAGAATTCCATGTGGATAGACTCATTGCCCCTTGGGAAGAAAATTCCCCTTCCCTACATGAAATAAATTAGTGATTTTTGCCTCATTTTTAGCTTCCCCATCCTTCCTTCTTAGATCTATCAATGATTTTATACCACGTTTTTTCAATATTTTCCCATAGTTTGGGCTATCCAAACCAACACAAATTTTAGAAATGCCCAATTTATCTTCACATCTGTTAGACCTTTCTATAACCAATTGATCAATGTGAAAATATTTTTCCCCCTCACCCTCACTCTCCCCTTCCATTTCTTTGTTTACTTTCTCTAAAAATAAATGGATAAATTCCTCATTCTCCTGATCAAAATTCTCTCCAATATTATCCCCCAATCTTCTTCCTCTTGAAAAAGCCCATGATACTATAAGCTAACATTAGCTCTGAGGGAATCTAATTATAAACAATTGTAGGTTTAACTGGAATGATGGCTATACTATCACTGGATTGTGGGACATAACTAACCTTTGTAGCCATACTTGATCCCATGAAATTGTTTGCAAATGAATTCATAATGATTGCACTATTCAGTTCCTTAGGGTTGTGTCAACATATTATCTCTTCTCTAACCTCATCGTGAACACAAAAAATTCCTTTTAACAGCCCCCCCAATGTAACCATATAATTTTCCAATCGCCTTACAATTTCTTCTTGGGTATAATTTGTCCAAACCTTGATGGGTTGAGTTCCTGTACAACTCTTTGTCTTGACTTGCCCATCAATAAATTTAGCATCCTCAAAATATTTAGGTACTTACTCATCAATGATCTCCCTATTCACCAAAGACCTGGATCTATTGGTATCATCCTCCTTTTCCATTTTCTTTTCCTCAGCATCAAATATTTCTTCAACAAATCTCTCAACTATAGTATCAAGGATCTCGATTCTCCTTACTAATCCTTTCCACCCCAAATGCTAAGTAATTTTACTTGATCCCTAATTCTTCCATGATTAACTTGTTGTCAAAAATATTGCAAGGATTCCTTCTTCCATGTAAAATCCATACTTGGAGTAATGAGGTATGTCAACTTACCAACTAGTAAATCCAAATCTTCCAAGAAATCCTTAACGGGGGAAGAGAATTTGAATTCTTCGAGTATTTCCCCTTCTTCCATATCTAAATCAATCAATGACATAACCATAGGGGTTTTAGTTAAACTATTAACCATTTCCTTCCTAATTCCATTGGCTTGGATCTCCTCCATATACTGCTCAACTATACCAGTTGGGTTATTCACATTATCTTCTTCCTGAATTAGGGGTAAGGTTAAAGTTTTAGTTGGATTATTTTCATTCCTATCTTCATGTCTTATAACAAGCTCCCTATCAAGGTTCTTTTGTGCAAATAGAGAGTATTTAAGTTTTAGATCTATTGTGTTAGATGTATTGTATCCAAATTTATAACGATTTGATATATTATTATTATTTTTAAAGATAACAATTTTCTCATTTATACAACTGTATATAGTTCTGGTTTGAGATAATAATTAAATTGATTAGTAATGAGTTTGCTCAGCCTTAAAACCTCTACATTGAGTTCTAAATTTACTAATATTTTGACATCTAAAGAGATAACAAAATCCTCCTCAATCCTAATAATCCCCCTTAACAGGTCACCATTTTTTTTCCAGAATTTGACTTTGTAATAATTTGACTAGGAGATTTGGAATTACTACCCATCTAGGTACTTTAAGTGTAGTAAAATATCTAGATTCAAAGTTAAGTGTCCAATCCAGGAATTTAATTTTAAATTCTTCATAGAAAACTAGTTTCCTAGGTAACAATTTATTCTTAAGAGTAGTTTCTTTACAATCAAAAATAGGAAATTCCGCTCTAAGTTAGTCATACTTACCTACTCCCTGAGAGATTCCTTCAACCATTTAGCAATGTTGTTCATGGAAGGTCCATAACTGCACCATCTTGCAAATAAGCCATGGCCTTTGTAATAGTCCCACAATCTATCTATGAAAATATTGTTGACCACCACTGATATAGAATTATCTTCCTTGGGCTTATGGATCTTTTCTCCATGAAGTGAATTATCACATAGAATCAAAGCTTGATTAGGGTTTATATCGATCTTCTCGTGATTATCATTTGAATTACAAATAATCTTATGACCCTGTGATTTATTCTAAACACCCCAACCCATGGCATTACCAGAGGAAATGTGGAGATAGTCAAATCTTGTTGGATTCATGTGGGGTGGAATTAGAGGGCATAGGGCTTGATTTGGAAAAGTTAAAATAGACTGCCTAAGCGGGATTCTATTGTGCCTAATTGCAAAACCCTATGTTGTCCTCGAGAGAGGGATAATCCACATTCCTTTTCTTTTAACCTAGTTATTGCAACCTTTTGGCAAACTCACCTTTTGAAAATAGTTCCCTTTTCTACCTCTCACGATTTTCCATCCATCACTATCCAAATCGCCCCTATTTCTGAAAATAGGGTTCCTTGATCTCCCCCTAACCTGTAGCTTTAGCGACAAATTTGAAGTCCAAATTGGTGTGTGAATTATACATTCCTTTCTAATGTCTGGATGGAAGAAGCATAGGAGTCCTAGATCCAAATACTACAGAGGAAACACCAAGTTTGGGGGCCGAAATAATAAATTTATAGTTTCCTCTATGATTGTTTCCATTATTCCAGTCTTCAGAGGAACTCTGTTTTCCTAATATTGCAAATCAATTGTCATTCGTGTGTGCTGCTTTGAATATTACAGAGTTATTTATGCTAAATTTGTTTGTCTGCCTAGCTTGAGCGAATTTTTTCACAAGTTTGAAGTCAAAGCCATTTTTTAAAATAATAAACCATATAGAAACTTTTATTTGTGCTAAAAATAAAATAAAATTATAATTAATTTTAATTAATTAATTATATTTTTAATATTCCCCTACCTATTTAATTAAATTTGGTTCATCTCCTAAGGTATTTAAATTTAATTTGAATGCATCCCTCTAAATGTATTAAATTTTATTTAATACATTCCCTCCATTAAATCCCCTTTTAATTTTTTTTGAATTTATTCCCTCCATATTCTAATCTTCTTCTAAACCTTGATTAATTTAAATATAATTTTATATTAATCCTAAACCCACCTAAAGCCTAGTCTACACCCATCACCTCACTTTCTAAACCTACTCTTGTTGCTAATCATTCACTAATCACACTTAAAAGGTGATTCCATAACTTTTTAGCCACTAATGGGTTGCTCACACATGTCTGAGAAACTCATCCCAAGGAAGCCACCCAACTTCCTTAAAGTATCTTACATCCTCTTACACTTTTTCCCCCACTCCTTTCTCCAAGGTTTCTCACACATGTGTGAGAAACCTTGACCCTCTCAAACCTTAAATGCTCCACGTTGACTTTTTGCATGGCATGTCATTTTTCCCTTGTGTCCCTTATGTGGCTCCTATGTGGATGCCACATAGGTGCCACCTCATCTAAGCCCTTCCCTTCCCTCCAAAAATATATAAATAGGAGGCCCAACTCCTTGCAAATCATCTCTCATTTTATGCATTGTTATCATGTTAGTAGTGCTCTAGGATTACATAGTCATTTTCATACTTTTTAATCTTAGTTCATTGTTGAGTCTAGAAATCATATGCTAGGTTAATGGTGAATAAATCTTAGTTATATATTGCATTTCATCTTAGTTTGATAGTTTAATTTTTATTTGCATCAATGGTGAAAGATGGAGACAATTTATTCATACTTGTTCTTGAGTTCTTCATCAATCCATTAGTTTTCATTATAGGATCAATCATCTCACACAAGAAATCAATTGTGGGATTTGTATTTTGTGCTAGGAGAGAACACCCACATTCCTCTCTAAGAGAAAATCAACAAGTCTTGGGTGCATTTGTTTGGTTCATCAGAGGTTATGTTGGAATCCATTGTGTAGTTACAAGTTTTATGAACATGTTTAGATTGGATTGATTTATAAATAACGTTTGCATGTTTGAGCTTGTTCCACACAGGTAAGGTTTTCATCATATGTAAAAAGTTTTATAACTTGTGTGGGAATAATTGATTCATCCACCATATTAGTTATTCATCTTGTTCAACAATTGGTATAAGATCTTGGTCCCTTGTAGATAGACCTTAACCGCTTGAGGTGTTAGAATAAATGTAGCACACACAATTGAGAGAGGGGGTGAATCAATTGTGTCTAAGAACTCAAGACCTTTAACCAAATTATCAACTTAATCTCTGATCTGAAAGATAAATATGAATGTAGGAACATAACACAATAATCAACACATAACACTAATATTTTTGACGTGGAACCCTTTTTAGGAGAAAAACCATGGTGGGGATCAAACCCACAAGATGAATGTACTATGCTAAAAGAACTATACCCTGTTAGGAGTATTACAAATGAGAATGCACACACATTAAATCACACTGCCTAGAGCTCACTGCTCAAATATAACAAGGATCGCAATCCCAAGGAAGGATCATTGCCTTACAACATGATCTCAAATCATAGAGGACATACTTTCCAAATACATGAACTAAAAAAATAGCATCTCTAATATGCCAATATAGTTCTAATGAAGTACATAAAATATCTGCCTTAATTGCAGATTCCACTCATACATCTTCTCTTAATCATCTCTAATCCACACACACCTTAGAATTACAAATGATTACATATTTATAGATAGTACATCAATTTATCTCAATTAGGTCGATCAAGGAACTAATTACAAAACATTAATTCAATTCATCTCAATACATAATGTGATCCATTGAATGTTGGCTACATAGAAATGACCCATAACAACATCCTTGAATATGATTCAGATCCATAAATCATGCTACAATCCATCATAACATGCTACATCACCAAGTCAGCAAAGAACAATAAGAAGAACAACACATGATAGGAAATAATTTCAAACCCAATCACATAGTCCAACCCAATCCAGCAACATGAATATAAAATGATCAATAAACATCAACAAGAAACATGAAATACCAAAATATCAACAAGAATTACTATGTCTCATAAATCAAACTCATATCTGCAATGTTTATTGGGAACACTAAACCATATCCACTATCAAAAAAGAAAAATAGCTTTCCAGCATCCAATTCATGAACCACTCAAACTGAGGACACACATCCATGTCCTAAACTCATCACCAGGTTAGCAACAAAGAATATTGCCAAACTTATCCACATCGTTCCACCAACTGAAACATTATCTCTAACAGAATAACCAAAATAGCAGTCTCTGATAAATTATTCACAAATCACTCAAATCAACATATGAACCTTTGTACATTGACATAGATCAACTATAGACATCAATGAAGCTCTCTATACCTTTGCAACATCTGATATTCAATAAAGTAGCCATATCATAGAAATCATCTCGCTGAACAAACCAGGAACACTATCTTCAACAGTAGGAATATGTTGACATCAATGACAAAACATTAATTCCAACACATATATGCACAATCTGAACAATATCTCAACAATCTCCCCCTTTGGCATTGATGGAAACATATGATGTGAAAAATCAAATCAATGCACAATAAATAATATCAACAACAATACTAACAATATCCACAATATGACATCTTGTTTTACCATCTCTCCCTCTTAGTCTCATACTTGAATATCTCTCCCCAACATGCTTTTTTTTAACATGAATATCTCTCCCCCTTTGACATAAATGATAGAGTCACATGTATGCACTAATTCATAGAGGCCAAAAATCTGAACAAACATCTCTCAAAACTTAATGAACATCTCTCAACCACTAACCACTACTCAATCATTAATCCCCCTAAGGAGTAGCCACCAAAAATATCAATCCAGATTAATGATAATATGTAAGTACACTGGAGTGATGCATCTCAATACATATCTATCTCTAATTAGGAGGGTCAATCACTCCAAGCTTACCTCAAAGATACTCAAAAGTATCCTTTGGTAAGGACTTTGTGAAAACATCTACAATCGTATCTTTTGTAGACACATACTCCAATCTAAATTCTTTATCACTGACTTTGTCTCTCAAGAAATTATATTTACTATAAATATGATTTATCTTTGAATGTAACACATGGTTCTTTGAGATATTGATAGCACTTGGATCATCACAATAGATAACAATAGGCTCTTCAATAGTTATTATGATATCTTTCAACATTTTCTTCATCCACATCAGTTGTGTACAGTTAAAAACAACAAAAACATACTCAGCTTCAACAGTAGATTGTGATATACAATTTTGTTTCTTACTTTCCCATAAACTAATCTCTTACCCAACAAGAATTCTCCACCACTAGTGGTCTTTCTGTCATCCACATCTCCTTCCCAATATGCATCAGTAAATGCACTCAATGTAAAATTATTTTCCTTTCCATACCATAATCCATAATCAACCATCCCTTTCAAGTATCTAAATATCATCTTAACAAAAACAACAACAACATGTGATTCCTTCAGTTCTTCTTAAAATCTAGCAATAATGCAAACAACATTGATAATATCTGGTCTAGTTTGTGTCAAGTATAGTAATCTACCGATCATAGATCCGTATCTTGTCTAATTTTCATTAGGTGTTGTTGGAAGTCTAATATGGGAAAGCCGTAACTGAGAGGGGGGGTGAATCAGATCTATAAAACTTCTACTAATTCTAAACAAACTGATTCAACCATGTATTCATAAACATAAACTGCAATGTTTTAAAGATATAACATCTAATCATGAACACATACAACAAATATTTTGGTAACCCAGAAACCCTTGAAGGTAAAACTGGGGTGGGGATGACACCCACAAATATTCACTACAATAGTTATAAAGTGTGTCTGTTAGGGATACAAAGTTTTAATCACTTCTGATGATCTACCCTCTTAGGGTTCTGCCCTGTTAAGAGCTTACATACTTATACAGTCTACCTTGTTAAAGGATTTAAACTTACAACAAAGTAAGCACTCGGTTAAGAGATTTACAAAGGCCTGTTAGGACCACTCTGTTAAGAGATTTACCCTGATTCACTTGTTATAATGTATCAGTACCTGATCCTTTGGTCTACACTACAAATACTGATAACATGTCTCCTCTTTCCAACTCTTAACTGATCTCTCAATATGATTTATCTATGTTCTACTCTTCACTGCTCTACTCGGTCACTCTATCTGGTCAATGGTTCAGATATGCAAAACATGCATATAATTCTGATCTCTTCTCTTCACATCTGCATCCAAACATACATACACTTACATACACATATGGATACACATAGAGATTAGGGTTTGAAGCATCCCATATATAGATCATCCAGATCAAGTTCAACGATCTAGATCCATCATCTTTTTTTGCTTAGGCATCCCTAATTTTGATTGGTTGCATGGCTTGCATAGGGATTCATGATCATAAAAATAACTCAAAATTAATGCATTAAATATCTATGCATGATCATTAAATTCTCCATAGAAGTCAACCAAACTGGTTTACCTTGGTGTTGTTAGGAATAAAATTCCACAACCACAACTGAAAGGGGGGTGAATTAGTTGTGATATAGAATATTAAACTTTATACTTTATGAACCAAAACTGCAATGAAAATGATAACACTTAAATTCCAACACAATAACACAATACTTGTTGTCGAGGAAACCTTGTTAAAGGTAAAATCCCAGTGGGAATTAGTGCCCAAAAATAATGTACTAAGAGTATAGTATCTATGTTAAATTATTTAGCCTTGTTAGGAGCTTATTACAATATTACAATACATAGTCCCTATTAGATGACAAACCCTGTTAGGAGTTAAGAAAAATAGTAGACTCACTACCTAGGCACACTGCCCAAAGAAGGTTAAAGCCACCCTCAAGGATTCACAATCTGAACAAGTTTATATAAGAAATATACAATCCAGTGAACTATCTAATAACAACTGTCTTTGCTTGGCCTGTTCCAATTAAGTATTCTTATCACAAACTCTGTTGTACATCCAACAACAAAACAAGCCTCGCAGCTTTCACACTTCTCTACCTTTCTAGTCTCTACCATATCTTTC
Organism: Thuja plicata; assembly: GCA_018584345.1. Lineage (NCBI taxonomy): Eukaryota > Viridiplantae > Streptophyta > Pinopsida > Cupressales > Cupressaceae > Thuja > Thuja plicata. Next base: position 1,450,288 of record MU224687.1, on the reverse strand, counting down.
CAAAATAAAAGATCACTCATATATACTCTATTACAATAATTAATTAGGCCAGCCAATTAATCTTTCCCAAATACACAAACAATTAATTAGGTCAGCCAATTAGGCTTTCCCAATATAAAAATAATTGTTTAACCCCTTACTAAGATACACATGGTACCTATAAAAAGTAAACATCAATTAAAATCCATCAGTTATACTCCAAGATCTGTAATCCACGCTCACAATTCATAATATACGCTACATGTCTGAAGTCGGCCACCAAAATAGGTCTCCTCTAGAATACATGCCACAACTGACGTCGCTAGTACTCTCACAACTATCGATCAGTAAAGAACATTCTTCAATGTGTCCTCTATCATCCCATAAGCTCGCATACGCTGAAACATCTTCATCTATAAGATATACGTAAAATACAGAGACTTGCTCTGTCAAGCATTACTGTCACAGTCCAAAAACCAGTCTTCACTAAATCATCTATAACATCGCCAATATGTAACCTCAAGTCAAGTGACCTTAGGAATAAGGTTATTATACATATGTCTCCATATCTCTATCTTTGATCATTCTAAATCATCCGTACAGTTTCTGTACACTTCTGTCAGTCAAATAACCAGTCTATTCTCTTCACAAAAATATATGTTAACATCAGTGACAAAACATGAATATCAACAAAATGAATAGTATCCAAATCTGATATCATCCAACAATATCCACCTTTTGCATTGATGGAAACATATGGGAAAATCCATCAACCCAAAAAGTACTCTCTCTCTCTCTCTCTCAATACAATCTTCTCAATATCCTTAACATAATCTTCCCAAAATAGTAGGGATTTTCACATAGAATCTTTCCCCCTTTGGCAGCAATGGAAAAGGGTGCCATAAGTCTTCTTTGATCTTCTGTAGCTTTTTAAAATCTTCATGTCTCCAATAACTAGGTGCAAAATCACCCAAGTGCACCAGTATTCTAGCAATTACTCCCCTTGAGGAGTAAATCCATACATCAAGTCTAGAAAGTGATATAGCTCTGAAAGCCACTGGACTGATGCATACCTTGCATAAATTAATTTTCACGAGGGGCTCTGACCCCAAGCATTCTTCTGAGATACTCAAAAGCATCTTTTGGAAAAGGTTTTGTAAATATATCTATTATCTGTGAAAACCTCCCAAAGGCGTCAACAGATGAGATTATTGATATCCTCTCTAAGCACTTTCAAGAAAGATCTTTAGTACTGATAGAGCCAACACAGCCAGTTAATTTGGTAACAATAGAAGCTCCTCAATTTTTTCACCTAGCACAATCATTATCAGAAGAAGAAAAGATACAATTTATTGAGTTCCTCAAAGAGAAAAAGATCAACTTTGCATGGTCTTATGCTGATATGCCTGGACTAGATCCTAAGTTAATAATACACCACTTATCTATAGCTCCTGGAATTAAACCTGTCAAATAGAAACTAAGAAAGATGCACCCACATGTGGCATTATTGGTGAAAGCGGAGCTGGAAAAACTCTTAAAGGCTGAATTCATAAGTGTCATCACTTATGTAGGATAGATTTTTAATGCGGTCCCAGTTTCTAAAATGGACAAGTCCATCAGGATTTGCATAGAATTTAGGGACTTAAACAAAGCTTGTTATAGATCTCACAGTAGGATATCAAATGTATTCACTCATGGATGGATTCTTAGGTTACAACCAAATAAATATTTCTCCTAAAGACCAAGAAAAGACAACATTTACATGCGCATGGGGAACATTTTGTTGGAACATCATGTCATTTGGGCTAAAGAATAATAGAGATACATATCAACAAGCTATGAGAATAATTTTCCATGACACGATACACAAAAACATGGAGGACTATGTAGACGATACATTAGCCAAGTTAAAGATAAGAATGACTTACATTGAAGACTTGAGGAAGATACTAGATCACATGGAACAATTTCAACTAAGAATCAATCCAAATAAATGTGCATTTGGAGTCCAATCAAGGAAGATCTTAGGGTTTATTGTGTCAGCTAAAGGAATTAAGGTGGACCTCAAAAAGGTAAAAGTAATAATGGAAATGTCACCTCCTCGTAATATTAGTCAAATGAGGATGCTTCAAGGAAGACTTTGGTCTATCATAAGATTCATGTCTCAATTAGCAGATAGAGTGCAACCTTTCACAAAATTGCTACATAAAGGAGTCACTTTCAAATGGGATGAGCATTGTGAAAATAATTTCAAAGAATTAAAAGACTACCTGACTAATCCTCCAATTCTCATGGCGCCTGTTCGTGGAAAACCATTGCTACTCTATATCTCAGCTACGACTACATCGCTTGGAGTATTTCTAGCCCAAGAGGATGAAAACAAAAAGGAAAGGGTGATTTATTATATCAGTAGGACCTTGGTGTCTTATGAGCTCAAATATAGTATCATTGAAAAAGCTTGCTTGGCAATTGTTTTTGCATCCCAGAAGTTGAGACACTAAAATCTCTCGCATACAGTGAAACTTATCAAAAAAATTGACCCCCTCAAATACCTCTTGAGTAAAACAACTATTCAGTATATATCTGGTTTTGAGTATGTCTTATTCTTGTCTGAAGTCCCATTTGTCATTTCTTTATAACATTGTCAAATCTTGCTAAAGAATGGCCCTAAAATTTGACCTGTAAAGGGTCATGTCCTTGAGAAAATGGTGAAAAGTGTCTAAACCCCCAAGTCTATGTTATAACACTATTCAAATTTGAATCTAAAAACCCTAAGTGTCTTGGTAGGTTCTATTTCCACGTTGCTTTCTCCAGTCACTTAAGTTATCCTAAGTCATGTGTTTATATTTAAAAGGGTCGTGTTTTAAAGTTGTGTTATCCTAACCACTTTAATATTTCCTAAGTCATGCCGCCGAGAAGAGCCTTTTATTTTAATGTTTCATGTGGTGAAAAAATGTATTTTGATCCAATGGTCCACTTGATGGCTTAGCAGTGAAGATTCTCAAGATCTATACCTTAAGTCATTAAGTTGTGATGTCGCGTGTCCTTAGTGGGTCTGGTGGTCGAAAAGATTCTCAGTTAACAATCAGGCAAGTTTTGTTTCATCGAACAGTCAACTTAATAGCTTGGACCCTAAGATGCACAACATCTATCGCATAAGCAATTAAGTCTAAGCGATGCATGTCCTTAGAAGAAAATGTGGGTCTTGTCGCAGGCAGCATAAAGGTGACTAAAGTTCAGAAATATCTAACGGTGGGCTTAATTTCTTATATCCAAGATGCTCGACATCTATCAGTTAAGCCATTAAGTGGTGTTGACATTTGGTAGTTAGTGGACCTAGATATTTAGAGCTGGCGATAATTAAAGTACAGTTAACTTGTTTTTGACGGTTGGCTTAGTGGTTGAACTTCAAAGTGAATGAAATCTAATGGACAAGCGATTAAGCGGTGCTGACATGTGTCCTAGGTGAACAGTTGTTTTCAGGAAAAGAAGAGAACCGTCAGATGGAAGAGATGTTGTTTAAGATCTATGGCCTAAATTCAAAGTTGTTAAAATATGTTTCAGTGAGTCATTAAGCCGTGAGTTTGAAGTAGGAAAATTGATTGTAGAACGTGTGGCCACTCCAGTCAAATTCAATATGATTGATTGATTTTATTGAAGCCGTAAAACTGGTTGATTCAACTTGAAGCCTAAATAATTTACCAAATTCATTCGAGCAAAGAATAGAATTGCAGATATATTTAGCTCCTCGTGACAGAATTGCAGAACGGGTAAGTCTTCTCTAATTCAGCAAAATTTAGGTTCCTAGTAAGATTTACAATTCAAAAGGATTTTGGAATTATCGTTTCAAACCCAAATTTCATCTTATAAAAAAGCCTTAGGTTCAGAATGGCCCCTAGGATTGAAATCTCTGGAGAAGTAGATTACCAGAAGAAAAATGTTAGGAAGGATCTGCTGCAGCAATTAAAAGGATCCACAGGTGATGTAACCTAGATCAAGAGAATAGTCCCATCACATCCCTATTTCAAAATAGGAGAAGGCTTGTATGACTCGGGTAGGTGGGCCAAAGATGTTAAAACTAGTCTAAATGGTCTAACTCTGTTTAGAACTACATATAGCCAAAGAAATGCTCCTACCCAAGGTTGTAACATGTGGGACTTGGATGTAGGAAAGTTGATAGTACCTAGGGTATTCATGGATACAATTTTTTTTACTCTGATTGCCAACACTTATGAAAAAGTATCCAAGGTTGTAAGGGAAACAAAGGGAAATGTGATGTTGACCGTCTCAGTTGATGAAATTAGAAGAATTTTCAAGTTGAGTGATACTTCAATACAAATGGATGATATTGACATTGAATACTTTAAGGAAGTATACCAGACCCAGAGGGAGTATTCTTCTAAATGAGGCCTTAAAGGGACACTTTAACAATATAGGGGACCTGATTGTAGTAGGGCCTAACACACCAGAACCATTTAAATTGGATTACTTTAATGGCAAGGCCAAGAAAATGTATAGTGCCCTGTGCCAGGTTCTAGGAGAAGATGAAGAAGTAATAATGCCTATCCATATAATGCTCATGGTGGTTCAGATTCTACATCCCCACTTATCAGTAGTCTTTGACTATGCCTCTTATATTGCCCAACAAATGCATGAGGGTTCGGCAGGTATCCAAGATAGTAATATACTTAAGCCAATGGGATGGTATTCCCTTATGTTGCATATGTTTTTGTTCAATAATGCTGACATCTTTGAGGAAGAGATGGACCTGACTAAGTTCCAAGGTGATGAGGACTTGCATGTTCAGATGTGGAGTGTTGATCTATCATGGGACAAAAAAGAAGCTAGTTATGTATAATTTGACACAGTTTTTGCCACTAGGCTTAGGTCATTGTTGTGCAATCAGAATGCTAGGATCCATACAGACATGATGAGGTTGCTAAGACCCATGGAGTTTTCCCCAGAGCTAAAAATTTCCCATAATTGGGGAGATTTGATTTTATACCTTGTTTCTATAGTGATTAGGGTTTATGGATTCAGGGGAACCCCCAATGTTCTTCCCTATAGAGTGCCTTTAAAAATTGGAATTGTAGAGGTTTTGAGACAGTTGGGTGGACTACAGGAGGAATCCCTACCATGAAAAATGAAGGGAAGCATTTTCCCTACTCTCACAAGAGCCCATCATTTCATCATAGTAAAGGGTGGGTGGGCACAGTTTGAAAAATATTTTGAACCTCACCACTTAGCAACATCTATGTCCAGGTGTGTAGACAATGAGGATTTTATAATGGGCATGTTCAGGAAAAGAACCAAGTGCTTAAATTTAGAACACTATTTTAATTTCCCTGAGGATATTGTCAGAAATGTTTTTCATCTAGGTGACCAAGAGGTCAGGAAAGAGAAATGGTTGGTGTACAAGAAGTATTTGGACTTTGTGCATAATTTTGATGGATCTTATGATCCTTTGAAGGAAATTTTTCCTTGGTCCAAGAAAATTGAGTCCCTAATGACTTTATTCAAGGGAATCATGCAAACCCCCAGTGAGAAGAGACAGAAGATAATGGAAGCTGAACCAGAAAAGGCTCATGCTATTTTGAGTAACTTTCACAAGGAAGAGTAATCCCACCAAGGAACTATGTGGTGCACAAGAGGAGAGGGTACACTACTATCATGCCCAAAATTGATAAACCTTCTGAACATAAATGAAAGAGGCTAGCAAGTAATAGTGCCCAAGAAATACCCTCTCCCAAAAAACAAAAGGTGGAGGGAAAAGAGTAAGAGAGTGAATGGCACTCTCCCTCCTAGTCCCCTATGCATTTTGATGACCAAGCCATTGCTGAGAAATTGGTTCAAACGAGGAACACTAGCGAAGTTTTTGTTACTACCCAAGAATTACAAGAAGGGATGCCAGAGGCACCTAGGCATACAACTACTGACCTCACAGTGGCAGAATTCACAGGTAAAGAAATAGATCCTGTGACTAAGTAGGCCAGTGAGGAGTTCTTGTCAGATGACAACTTTGTCAAGACTAGGGCCTTCATTCAATTTCTGTGGAGAATTCACATTGATGAGTTCAATAATAAATGCCAAAAGTTGTAGGAAGATCAACCAAATCATACTAAAGATGATATAGAAAAGGAGGTCAAGCAGGAGCTAGTGTCTAGATTCGAAAAAATCACTCCTGAAGAGGGTAGAGAATTGGTCAAGAAATAGGGAGTTGTCATCCTTCCTCAGTGGGACTTAGTTGATGCGGTAGTATTTGATGTTTTCAAAAAGGAGGCAAAAACATTGAGCACTGCTGGGACATCAATTGGTGCCCAGTTTAGTGAAATCATGCAGCCTTAGCAATCTGGGCCTTGAAGAAAAAAAGACAGAAGAAGAGTGAAAGAAGATGATAAAATTGAGGATGCAAGAAGCCTCATTGTCAAAAGAGTTTCTGATACCTCAGGTACTGAGGTAGAAAACCTTGTCCTTCAAATAGCTAATCTAAGTCTGAGGGTGGCTGAAAAGGAGAAAGAGGCTTAAAATAGCCTGAATAAAAATTATGAATTTGTATTGCAGGCATATAATGATGAAAGGGTTAAATCCCTACAAAAGGACAATAGGATAGTAGTTCTAGAGGGGAGGCAGACAGTTCAATTAATGCCCTAGGTGATGATTACTAAGGAACCTCACCAACCATCATCATCCAGCCCATTTGTGACTTACCCCCCATCTCCTGCACCAGTAAGCCCTACTACCCAAGCAATTATTGATGCTAAGAAAGCAGAATTAGAGGCTGAAAAGAACAGGTTGATTATTGAAAGATCAAGGTTGGAAGAAGACAAAAAGGATCTTGAGGAATCCCCTGCATATAAAGAAGCTAAAGAATTAGTGAAGCAGAGGCATTCTGATAAGATATACTTTAACCTTAAGAGGTGTGCTGGTGAAGTCAATCTTGCTAATCTTTATTTGATGGGAAAGAAGATTGTCAGCATAATAAGCAAGCATGATGAAGATAAAGAGTGTTGGGGCTTAATAATTGATAGCTGGAAAGGGAAGAAAGCCCATATAAAGTCATTCTATTCCACCTCAAAGGAGTAGAATAACATTGACAGCATCTTGACAAGGACTTACAAATGTCTTAAACTGGTGACTGACCTCGACACGAAGAAAAATATGGTTATCAAAAGGATAGACCCTAAGAGGAGAATTCTCTAGAGATAGGTATGAAATGTTCCCTAACATGTTCAAGAAAATGGAGACATAAAGAATGAAGCCCTATGGCTAAGGCAGTTGAATGAAACACTAACCAACAAGACAAACAGTAATGTTACATTGGAAAACATAGGTTGGTTTGTGTTAACCATTGACATTCGCAACAAGGCCAGGACATTTTTTGAATCTTGGGAATCAGAGATTGAGAAAGCTAGTGTTGATTGGGAGGAGTTGAACAGCCAAAAGGATGAGGTTCTCAACTTCAGTTGGCCAAATGATGAGGTGTTTACCACCTAGGTGAGAAAATATGATATAGTCACCCCAATAATAGAAAGTAGTGTTGTAGGAGTGACAGTAAGCACCAATGATGCCTAGCAGTATGAACAATGGAAAGTATAGGTTTCTGCATCAATTAAGATAAAAAAATCCCAGATGATAAGGACCTAACAACCTCAAGGAAGTTGCAAGCATTCAGGTGGTCATGAGACAAAGGACTATATAACTTGTAACAAAGAATTATTGTTCTCTTCGCCTGATTTTTGTCTTATCTGTGAAGTGTAAATTTTGTCCTATAGCCTAGTCATCCGAAGCTTGTTGCATCCTTATTTTCCAAAAGGATTCCAAGATGACTAAGGCTATCTATAAGTTGCAAGTTGTATTGTGTTGAGAGGGATGGTAAAATAAAAACTACAAAGCAGGCTTTTGAATGGTGTCTAGTTTTTCAAGTTTACAGTCAGTCTGAATGTATTGAAATCAGAAGATTATTAATAAAATACAATAGAATTTCCAGTCTCAAATTGTTGATGTCTTCTTTCATTTTATTCAGCTTTTGTATGTTTCATGTGTAAGGCATGTTAAATGTATTAGTTGCAAGGTAACTGTGTTGCTATTAGTAAGTTGTTATCAAGGATGGTTTAAATCTTACTAATAGTTCCAGGGGGTCAGGGTTTGTGCAAGAATTTGATACAAGGATATGAGAGTGAGAGGATAGTCTCCAAGGCATCTTATCTGAGATCTTGTTGTGTTAGATTAATTATCTTTGATGAATGTATGTTTTCATTGTGACTCTATGGCCTGGAGTTAGGCACTGGTCAAGTTATGAATAGTAGTATTATCAGCAACCATTCAAATATTGGAAATCTTTACTTTCTGTTGTCAAGATATGTTGATGCTTAGCTAATTGTATTGAAAAGTGCAATTCTTTTTTATGATTCCTTAGAGAGAGAATCAACAGGTTAGCCTTCCTAGTTCTGAGAACTTAAAAAGAAGAAGGATCATGAATCCTTGATCCACTTCTACATTCTAAGTCATTGAATCTGAAAACAGGTACATGCACCTGAGTTTGTGGATCTCAAAGTGAAGAAGGATTATATCCTTGTTAATTAGCCTTGTTCATGTATGAATCTAAATTGGGAATTAAGGGTCAAGCATTTATTTCTATTTTAATTGATTCTACAAGAAAAAGTGCTAACAAATTGGCGACTCTACTAAGGATTCTTGTAATGTTCTAAGAGTCATGTTCATGAAAGAGTTTGTCCTTGCAATATTGAGAATTAGTTTGTTTTTCCTCATAATCATTAAAGCAAGTTTGTTCTGCTTATCTGTTGTGGCACATTGTTTGAAGGTCTTGGTCCTAAAAATGATACAGATCTTGTCTCAGATGGAATAAATGGTAATTGTAAAGCCTCTAATCTAGTCCCTTGTTTTTTTTCAAGAGAAGATCCACTGGGTGGAAAATATTTGTAGTAATACGGGCGGTGAAGAATCATTTTCTTGAGGTTACCAGGTGAGGAATTATCAAGAAACTTTGTTTTCAAGTTTCATTTGGACTTATTGCTATAAAAGGAAACTTGAGTTAGGACAAGGCACTTGATCTTTATATATATTTGTCCTCTGAACAGAGGTGGTGACTCTAACCTCTGTGTACTCCAGTGTTGCACATTAAACATATTGAAATATTTGTCTATTCTGTAAGATGAGTCAACAAAGAAATACCAGATCATACTTCAAAATAAATCCTGAAAAGGATGTTGGAGAGGAACTTCATACACCTCAAAGGAAATAGTGGTCCAAGAGAGGGACATCGAAGCATGATTCCCAAAATTCCTTTAAAGGAAGGGTGGAAACTCCTATTCTAGAAAGAAAGTCATCTTCATCTGAAGATGCAGGACCCATGGAACCAGTTGATACTTACAGGGCTAAAGCTAATTTTGATCCCTTTAGAGATGGAGAAAATACTAATATAGGTTTCTTTCCTGCAGAAGAAAATCTTGCTCCACTAGAAGAGATCTCTGCCGCTGAGACCACTTCATATGATTCTGCTAAATTGCAAGATAAAATTATGGTCTTAAGAAGAAAAAAGAAAGAACAAGAAAAGGAAATAGCTAAAGCAAAGGAGAAACGTAGATAGAAGATATATGAATTACTATTGGAAAGGGAAGAGCTCTTAGTTGAGACTAGAAGGAATGACCTTAAGGCTAAGGGCTTGAGTCAAGAAGTTAAAGGTTTTAATCCAGAGTTATTTGGCAACCTTGATGACTTGAGAAACAAAATCCCAAATCTTGACAAGGATGAATTTGAGAAGGAAGGACCTGTCATCAGGCAATTATTCCCATATGAGATTGAACAAAGAGAAAAACTTTAAAATTACTACTAAGGATTCCCATGACAAAGGTAAGCAAAAAGCTATTGGTATTAGCATAAATGAGCCTAAGCAGAAAATCTTCATCCCTGCAGGAATACCTCAAATTGATTTGGACATTGAACAAGCCAGGAAGGCCAAAGATGACTTGGAAAAACAATTAGAGAAGTTGGAATTGGAGGCTGCTGCAGCTAATATGAGAATGAAGATAACTTTACTTCATGCTAATACTAATACTACTGCAAGCAGTTCTATGCCTGTGAATCAAGGGGTACAACAACTAAATCCATCTATTGGTCTTAATGTGAACAATCAAGGTGTTGGTCCTAAAGTCCAAAGATGTGAAAAGAATCCAAATGTTCCAAATTCTAGCCCTGGTGTAATTGCTCAACCTGTGGGTCCTGGTTTGAAGGTACAAACCTCTAATCAAAAGCAAGGTTTTCCCCTACCCATTCAGAGTCAAGGACAAGCAACTGGACAAAGTGATAGTAACACACTTGGAAATTTCCAGAGAAGGCCTGTCCACATGAACTGGTATAGAGCCCTATTTTTTGAAGGCATTCCTGGTCACCCTAATGTGATCCCTAATGAGGTAAGAGATAAGATTCCCAAAGTCACATGAAATAATGTTGTATCTTGTGAAGAGCATTTAAAATCTTTCAGTGATAAGATAACTGATTTTGAAATTGAAAATGAGGATGTCATTGTGAAGCTTTTTGTTCAATCATTAATAGAATATGCTAGGGATTGGTTCAAAAATTTACCTAATGATAGCATTGCCTCTTGGGATGAATTTGTAAAATCTTTTAGGGATCAGTATAGAGAACATGTGAACTTTGGATATATGCTTAATGAATTCAATAATATTAAGAAGCATCCTAATGATAATATGGCTGATTTCAACAATAGATTCCAAAGGGGTATGAACAAGTTGTTCCAAGTGCTAAGGTTAGATGAACCAATATATCTGACCACTTATATCAATGTTGTTGATGGTAAGATATCATACTTACTTAGGGATAAAAAACCACCAACCTTGAGGGAAGCCTACAAGGTAGCCATTGACATTGAAAGCAATAGGAGAATATCAGGGAAATTGGGGAAATGGGATGATAACAAACTTTGGAAGGAAAAGGGACAAGCTGGTAAACCTTTTAAAGAAACTGATAATGTTGATAAATTATTGAATGCAGTAAAAGATCTCACTGCTAAAATAGATAAAGGTGAAAAGGGAGGTAACCATGACAAAAAATACCCAAACCAAAGATTTGACTAGCGACCTAATTCGAGAGATTACCCTTATAAAAAAAATTAGAATAATGGAAAACCCATCCCTGAAGAGCCAGATAGTCAAAATTCCAAGGAAACCCCAGACCCTTTGAAAAAAGAAAATTACCAATTATGTAGAAAATACTCCCTCTTGTAATGCATGTAATATGCCACATTCTCCATATCAATGTGTTGTAGCTCAAGCCTTGTATGAGCAAATGAATGATAAAGATGAGAAAACTAGCGTAGAGCAAGAAGGCCCTGTTGTTAACATGTTCATAGTGAGAAAACCTTATCCATGGTTTTCAGGTAACTTTTCATCCCCTTAAGATGTGAATGAAGGGGAGAGATTCTATGTAGGAAATCAACCACAAAATGTTCCTACTACTTATGATGAAATTGATCTCATGTTGTTACCAACTATTGACATAGTGAGAAACGATAAGTCACATTATAGATTTGCTACTGATGAAGAAAAAAGATCTTTAACTGCTGCAGCCATAGATCAAGCTAGGGATGCATACAATTTGAGAAATAGGAGGGTAGAACCTGCTCAAGGTAAACCTGCCCCTATATACATCAAAAAGGATTTCCCTAAGAATGTTGCAGACCCTTGTGTCAAAGAAAGTAGAAATAAGAAGCCTGCAAAACAAGAAGGATCTTTTTCTAGCCAAAAAGAAGAAGAAAGAGTAACAAAGGACCTATTGGCCATTGATAAAGCTAAGAAAGGTAACAAAGGTGATGTATCCCCTGAGTTACCTATGTTTGACATGAAGCAAGCTTTAACCCACATGAAGGTTTCAGTGCCATTAATGGAAATGTTAAAAATAAAGGAACACAAAGAAGCTGCATTAGCACTTCTAAGAGGAATTGATGATATCCCTGCAGTGAATCAACAAAAGATCCCCAAGACCCCTAATGAGGAATCTCTTTTAGCCGAGGAAAAAGAAAAGAAAATTTCAAATCTCTGCATTGGAAATGTAATCACCCAAGAACCACTGAATGTAGACCCATTCTATGTTACTCTAGTAGTTAATAATTTTTTGTTAAAAAATTGCATGATAGACTCTGGTGCAGCAGCAACTGTGATGTCATACCATGTGATGAAAGAACTGGGATTACAAGTCACTACACCTGCTGGAATTTTTTTTTCAATGGACAACAGGGAAGTTCCTATCATAGGAACATTAAAAGATATTGAAGTGAAAATTTTTGCTTTCCCTAATGACACTTATAGGATGGATATAGTAGTAGTGGATACTAAACCCCATTATGGATTACTTCTGTCAAGACAGTGGGCAACGGTAGTTGGTGGAAGATTGCAGCTGGATTTAGCTTATGCAACAATCCCTGTAAAAGGAAAAGAGGTTAGGTTGTACAGAGAAACTCATTCATCTGCCATGGTGGAGATGGTTGTGCCAGACCAGTTAAATTGTTGTGTGAATGTTGATATGGATAACTTTGCTGTAAAAAGGGTAGAACCCCAATTGAAAAATACTAACCCTATTGTCAATGAGTTACTGATGCAACAAGATGAAATTTGGCAAATGTACTTTGATGGAGGATGCTCCAGAGAAGGCTCAGGAGCAGGAGTTTTGTTCATATCCCTTGGAGGTACTACTTTCAAGTATTCTTTTCTCTTGGCCTTTCATTGTACAAACAATACTGTTGAATATGAGGCTCTAATATTGGGAATAGATATTGCTATTAAACATGGTATTAAGTATCTAAAAATACATGGAGATTCCAAGTTAATCATAGCTCAGATAAGAGGAAAATATGCAGCCAAAGATGAAAGGTTAAAATTGTATAAGTATGCAGTCTAGGACAGAATAGAGTTTTTTGATGCTTTCAACATCCTTTGGGTAGAAAGGTGTAACAATATAATGGCAGATTTTCTTGCAAATGTTTCCCTTAAGAACAATGATGTTACTCTCACTGGTATATCTCTGGTAGAAGTAAAAACTAGGCCTGTAGTCCCTGAAAATGTTCATAATTGGCAAGTATTTGAAGATGATGATGATATCCTTGGGTTTATTCAATGTGTGGATTAGTACGATGGTCAAGAAATTGATTGTGGGTCTCTGGTAGCAGTTGTTGATGATAAAGAGTATATTTTTTATTAGAAGGTCATTCAGTTGCCAACTAACCATATTCCTAAAGGGTTAGTTGAATTGGAAGGCCTATTTAATATAAATGACAATTACATGGCACAAAAATCTAATGTTGCCTTGGAATATTTGGAAGAGGTCAATTTGGGATCTGAAACTTCTCCTCAGCTAGTCTACATTGGAAAAAAGTTGGACAAAAATGTCAGACTAAATTTAATCAAGCTTCTAAAAAAGTACAAACATGTTTTTCCCTAGTCTTATGAAGACCTTAAAGCCTATAGAATAGATCTTTTCCAGCATGACATCCCTCTCAAAGAAGATATAAAACCATTTAGGCAAAAACAAAGGCCAATCAATCCATTGCTGGCTACCAAAATGCAGGTAGAATTGATGAAGTTGAGAGATGCAGGCATAATCAAGCCTATCAGACACTCATCTTGGGTTTCTAACTTGGTCCCTGTGAGGAAAAAGAATGGGGATATAAGGTTGTGTGTTGACTTTAGAAACCTGAATATAGCCTCATTAAAGGATAATTATGGACTACCAAACATGGAAGCTATGCTGCATAAAGTCACTAGACATGACTTGTTATCTATGATGGATGGTTTTTCAGGGTACAATCAAGTGCTGGTTAATGAATCTGGACAATTCAAAACAACATTTACTACTCCCTGGGGCACTTATGTATATGCCTGCATGCCTTTTGGCTTGAAAAATGCTGGTGCAACCTTTCAAAGAGCTATGGATGTGGCTTTCAAAGACCTTATAGATGTTCTAATGGTAGTACATCAGGATGATCTAAAAACCTTCTCAAAAAGGGTAGAAGATCACTGCAATGACCTAGAGAAGGTCATGATAAAAGCTTTTGAATATGGGGTATCTTTAAACCCTAAAAAATGTCATTTTGTTGTTACTGAAGGAAAAATTCTAGGCCACATAGTATCAAAAGAAGGAGTCAGAATAGACCTTGAAAGGGTAGAAGCTATTCAGAAGGTACTTCCCCCTAAGAATTTGAAAGGTATATAGTCATTTCTAGGACAAATTAATTTTGTAAAAAGGTTCATTGCTAATTTCGCAGAATTGGTTAAACCCATTGTCAAATTGTTGAAAAAGGATGTGGAGTTCTAATGGGACCAAGAGGCACAGTCAGCCTTTGAAAAAATAAAACAAGCCATTCAAGAAGCTCCTATTTTAGTATCCCCCGATTACACCAAGCCCTTTTATCTTTTCACATTTGCTTCTTTCCACACAATTGATGCAGTCCTATTACAGAAAGATGTTGAGGGATTTGAACATCCAATAGCCTTCTTCAACAAGTCTTTACAGGCTACTGAGTTGAATTACCAATTGATGGATAAGTAGGCTTATGCCCTAGTGAAGGTAGTCAAGGCCTTTAGGCCTTATCTGGTATGTAGAAAGGTAAGAGCTTATGTTCCTCATGCTGCTGTCAAAGATATTTTTGTTCAAAATGAAGTGACAGGAAAAATGTGCAAGTGGATAAACAAAGTTCAAGAGTTTGATCTAGAAATCCACATCACAAAACTAGTAAGAGGAATGGGGTTGGCAAAGTTAATGACACAAGAGAATTTGGACTTAGTTCAGGTCAACAATGTCAGTGCACATGAAAATTGTATTACAAGTATTGAAAAGCAACCTTGGTATTCCAACATTGTGTATTTTTTGAAAAATTCCAAGTGTCTAGAGGATTTGACTGATAACCAAAAGAGAAGTCTAAAATTACAGGCTCAGAAGTATGTTTTGATGCATGGTGATATTTTTTGGAAAAATAGAGATGGAATTTTGTTGCTATGTCTTGACAAGGGGCAATCTGAAAACACTTTGAAGGAGATACATGCAAGAATGCATGGAGGGAAATACTCTGCTAGATCAATAGCTCATAAAATTCTAAGAGTTGGATACTATTGGCCCTTTTTATTCCAGGATTCTTATACTTTTGTTAGAAAATGTGAACCATGCCAAAGATTCTCAAACAAAATGAAGTTTTCAGGAGCTTTATTATTAAATCCTATAGTGGCAGAAGCCCCTTTTGCCATGTGGGGAATGGACTTCATTGGAGATTTTTCTAAGAAATTTAGTGGGGGGCATAGTTGGATTCTATTGATAACTGATTATTTTACAAAGTGGGTAGAGGCAATTCCAGCCAAAAGAGCAACAAGCACAGTAGTTATAGATTTCTTGATGAATAATGTGATCACAAGGTTTGGTGTCCCAATCAAGCTGGTAATGGATAATGTCATGTGTTTCAGATCGCAAGAATTCACAGATTTCTGCTACAATATTGGAATTGTCGTGTCCTATTCATCCCCATACCACCCATAGGTCAATGGTCAAGCTAAATCCAGCAATAAGAATCTCTTGCAAATTTTAAAGAAAACCCTGGAAAATAACAAAAGAGCCTGGCATTCCAAGCTAAAACTTGCTTTATGGGCAAACAGGATTACTGTCAAAAAGGCTACTGGAAAGTCTCCCTTTGAAATTCTATATGGTCTTTAGTCAAGAATGTCAATTTATAACTTGCTCCCAATATATAAATTCATCCAGGAGGAAAACATTGAGATACCTGAACCCATGGAAGAAAGAATGGTTCAATTAGTTGAATTGAATGAAGTGAGAAGGGAAAGTCAAAGAGAAAATGTTAAAATGCAATAGAAAATGAAATACCTCTTTGACAAGAGAGCTGATGAAAGAAAATTTCAGCCTAGTGATCTGGTATTGCAGTGGAATGCCAGAGGTGAAGAAAAAGGCAAAAATAAAAAGTTTGAGTCATTGTGGTTGGGACCTTTTGTCATTCATCAAATTTTTGGAAACGATTCATATCTCCTAAAGAGTATGAATGATGAGGAACAGGAAATGCCAGTGCATGGACAGTTTCTAAAAAATTTCTTCAATTGATCTAAAATTTTCCATGCACAGTAGGGTTGTATCATATGTATAAGTGTGTTTCCTTCAGTTGTGTATTTGTTTCTAGTTTTAGGTTTGTGCAGTTTTGGTCTACTTGTTCTACAGATCTATTTTCTTGCTATAATCTTGCATTTAAGCATCCTCAGAGAGAGCCATTGTTGGGTATATATCTGGTTTTGAGTATGTATTATTCTTTTTTGAATTCCCATTTGTCATTTCTTTCTAACATTGTCAAGCCTTGCTAAAGAATGGCCCTAAAATTTGACCCGTAAAGGGTCATGTCCCTGAGAAAATGGTGAAAAGTGTATAAACCCCCAAGTCTATGTTATAACCCTGTTCAAATTTGAATCTAAAAACCCTAAGTGTCTTGGTGGGTTCTATTTCCACATTGCTTTTTCCAATCACTTAAGTTATCGTAAGTCATGTGTTTATCTTTAAAAGGGTCATGTTTTAAAGTTATGTTATCCTAACCACTTTAATATTTCCTAAGTCATGTCGCCGAGAAGAGCCTTTTATTTTAATGTTTCATGTGGTGAACAAATGTCTTTTGATCCAATGGTCTGCTTGATGGCTTAGAGGTGAAGATGCTCAAGATCTATACTTGAAGTCATTAAGTCATGATGTCATGTGTCCTTAGTGCGTCCGGTGGTCAAAAATATTCTCAGTTAACAATCAGGCAGGTTTTGTTTCATCGAATAGTCGACTTAATGTCTTGGACCCTAAGATGCACAACATCTATCGCATAAGCAATTAAGTCTGAGCAACGCATGTCCTTAGAAGCAAATGTGGGTCCTGTCGTAGGCAACATAAAGGTGACTAAAGTTCAGAAAGATCTAACGGTGGGCTTAACTGCTTATATCCAAGATGCTCGACATCTATCAGTTAAGCCATTAAGTGGTGTTGACATCTGACAGTTAGTGGACCCAGATATTTAGAGCTGGCGATAATGAAAGTATAGTTAACTTGTTTTTCATCTGATGGTTGGCTTAATGGCTGAACTTCAAAGTGAACAAAATCTAATGGATAAGCAATTAAGTAGTGCCGAAACGTATCCTAGGTGAACAGTTGTTTCTGGGAAAAGAAGAGAACTGTCAGATGGAAGAGATGTTGTTTAAGATCTATGGCCTAAATTCAAAGTTGTTAAAATAAGTTTCAGTGAGTTGTTAAGCCATGAGTTTGAAGTAGGAAAATTGATTGCACAACGTGTGGCCACTCTAGCCGAATTCAATATGATTGATTGATTTGATTAAATCTGTAAAACTGGTTAATTCAACTTAAAGCCGCAATAATTTACCAAAGTCATTCAAGCAAAGAAAAAAATTGCAGAGATATTCAAATCCTTGTGACAGAATTGTAGAATGGGTAAGGCTTCTCTAAGTCAGCAAAATTTAGGTTCCTAGTAAGATTTACAATTCAAAAGGCTTTCAGAATTATCATTTCAAACCCGAATTTCATCTCAACAAAAAGCCTTAGGTTCAAAATGGCCCCTAGGATTGAAATCTCTGGAGAAGTAGATTACCAGAAGAGAAATGTTAGGGAGGATCTATTGAAGCAATTAAAAGGATCCATGGGTGATGAAACCCAGATCAAGAGAATAGTCCCATCACATCCCCGTTTCAAAAGAGGAGAAGGCTTGTATGACTCAGGTAGGTGGGCCAAAGATGTTAAAACCAGTCTAAATGGTCTAAATTTGTTTAGAACTGCATATAGCCAAAGAAACGCTCCTACCCCATATTGTAATATGTGGGACTTGGATATAGGAAATTTGATAGTACTCGGGGTATTCATGGATACAGATTTGTTTACTATGATTGCCAACACTTATGGCAAAGTATCTAGGGTTGTCAGGGATACAAAGGGAACTATGTTGTTGACCATCTCACCTGATGAAATTACAAGAATTTTCAAGTTGAGTGATACTTCAATACAAATGGATGATATTGACTTTGAATACTTTAAGGAAGTATACCAGACCCAGAGGGAGTATTCTTCTAAATGAGGCCTTAAAGGGACACTTTAACAATATAGGGGACCTGATTGTAGTAGGGCCTAACACACCAGAACCATTTAAATTGGATTACTTTAATAGCAAGGCCAAGAAAATGTATAGTGCCCTGTGCCAGGTTCTAGGAGAAGATGAAGAAGTAATAATGCATGTCCATATAATGCTCATGGTGGTTCAGATTCTACATCCCCACTTATCAGTAGTATTTGACTATGCCTCTTATATTGCCCAACAAATGCATGAGGGTTTGGCAGATATCCAAGATAGTAATATACTTAAGCCAATGGGATGGTATTCCCTTATGATTTATATGTTTTTATTCAATAATGTTGACTTCTTTAAGGAAGAGATGGACCTGACTAAGTTCCAAGGTGATGAGGACTTGCATGTTCAGATGTGGAGTGTTGATCTGTCATGGGACAGAAAAGAAACTAGTTATGAATACTTTGACATGGTCTTTTCCACTAGGCTTAGGTCATTGTTGTGCAATCAGAATGTTGGGATCCATACAGACATGATGAGGTTGCTAAGACCCATGGAGTTTGCCCTAGAGCTAAAATTTTCCCATAATTGGGGAGATTTAATTTTATACCCTATTTCTACAGTGATTAGGGTTTATGGATTCAGGGGAACACCCAATGTTCTGCCCTACAGATTGCCTTTAAAAATTGGAATTGCAGAGGTTTTGAGACAGTTGGGTGGACTCCAGGAGGAAGCCCTAATAGGAAAAATGAAGGGAAGGATTTTTCCTACTCTCACAAGAGCCCATCATTTCATCATAGTAAAGGGTGGGTGGGCACAATTTGATAAATATTTTGAGCCTTACCACTTAGCAACATCTGTGTCCAGGTGTGCAGACAATGAGGATTTTATAATGGGCATGTTGAGGAAAAGAACCAAGTGCTTAACTTTAGAACACCAGTTTAATTTCCCTAAGGATATTGTCAAAAAAAAATTTGATCTAGGTGACCAAGAGGTCAGGACGGAGAAATGGCTGGTGTACAAGAAGTCTTTGGACTTTGTGCACAATTTTGATAGACCTTATGATCCTTTGAAGGAATTTTTCTGTTTCTCCAGGAAAATTGAGTCCCTAATGACTTTATTCAAGGGAATCATGTAGACCCTTAGTGAGAAGAGATAGAGGATAATGGAAGCTGAACCAGAAAAGGCTCATGCTATTTTGAGCAAAATTTCACAAGGAAGAGTAATCCCACCAAGGAACTATGTGGTGTACAAGAGGACAGGGTACACTACTATCATGCCCAAAGTTAATAAACCTTCTAAACATAAAGGAAAGAGGCCAGCAAGTACTAGTGCCCAAGAAATTCCCTCTCCCAAAAAAAAAAGGTGGAGGGAAAAGAGCAAGAGAGTGAGTTGTACTCTCCCTCCCAGTCCCCTATGCATTTTGATGACCAAGCCATTGTTGAGCAATTGGTTCAAATGAGGAACACTGACAAAGTTTTTGTTACAACCCAAGAATTACAAGAAGGGATGCTAGAGGCACCTAGGCATACAACTGCTAACCTCACAGTGGCTGAATTCATATGTAAAGAACTAGATCCTGTGACTAAGCAGGCCAGTGAAAAGTTCTTGTCAGATGACAACTTTGTCAAGACTAGGGCCTTCATTCAGTTTATGTGGAGAATTCACATTAATGAGTTAAATAATAAATGCCAAACCTTGCAGGAAACTCAACCAAATCAGACTAAAGATGATATAGAAAAGGAGGTCAAGCAAGATCTAGTGTCTAGATTTGACAAAATCACCCCTGAAGAGGGTAGAGAATTGGTCAAGAAACAAGGAGTCCTCATCCTAGCTCAGTGGGACTTAGCTAATGCAGTAGTCTTTGATGCTGTCAGAAAGGAGGAAAAACCATTGAGCACTGCTGGGACATCAATTGGTGCCCAGTTTAGTGAAAATCATGCAACATTAGCAATCTGGGCCTTGAAAAAAAAAAGACAGAAGAAGAGTGAAAGAATATGATAAAACTGAGGATGCATGAAGCCTCACTGTCAAAAGAGTTTTTGTTACCTTAGGTACTGAGGTAGAAAACCTTGTCCTTCAAATAACTAATTTGAGCCTGAGGGTGGCTGAAAAGGATAAAGAGGCTTAAAAAAGCCTGAATCAAAAATATGAATTTGTATTGAAGGCATATAATGATGAAAGGGTTAAATCCCTACAAAAGGACAACATGATAGCAGTTCAGGAGGGGAGGCAGACAGTTCAATTAATTCCCTAGGTGATGATTACTCAGGAACCTCACCAACCCTCATCATCCAGCCCATTTGTGACTTACCCCCCATCCCCTGCACCAGTAAGCCCTACTACCCAAGTAATTGTTGATGCTAAAAAAGCAGAATTAGAGGCTAAAAAGAACAAGTTGATTATTGAAAGATCAAGGTTGAAAGAAGAAGACAAAAAGGATCTTGAGGAATCCCCTGCGTATAAAGAAGCTGAATAATTAGCGAAGTAGAAGCATTCTGATAAGATATACTTTAACCTTAAGATGTGTGTTGGTGAAGTCAATCTTGCTAATCTTTATTTGATGGGAAAGAAGATTGTCAGCATAATAAGCAAGCATGATGAAGATAAAGAGCATTGGGGATTAATAATTGATAGCTGGAAAGGGAAGAAAGCCCATATAAAGTCATTCTATTCCACCTCAAAGGAGAAGAATAACATTGACATCATCTTGGCAAGGACTTACAAATGTCTTAAACTGATGAATGACCTCAACACCAATAAAAATATGGTTATCAAAAGGATAAAGACCTTGAGAGGAGAATTCTCTAGAGATAGGTATGACATGTTCCCTAACATGTTCAAGAAAGATGGAGACATAAATAATGAAGCCCGATGGCTAAGGAAGTTGAATGAAACACTAACCAATAGGACAAACAATATTGTTACATTGGAAAACACAGGTTGGTTTGTGTTAACCATTGACATTCTCAACAAGGCCAAGGCATTTTTTGAATCTTGGGATTCAGAGATTGAGAAAGCCAGTGTTGATTGGGAGGAGTTCAATAGCCAAAAGGATGACATTCTCAGCTTCAGTTGGCTGAATGATGAGGTGTTTACTACCTGGGTAAGAAAATATGGTATAGTCACCCCAATAACAGAAAGTAGTGTTGTAGGAGTGAAAGCAAGCACCAGTGATGCCTAGCAGTCTGAACAAAGGAAAGTACATGTTTCTACATCATTGAAGATAACAAATCCCAAATGATAAGGACCTAAGAAACTCAAGGCAGTTGCAAGCATTCAAGCAGTCATGAGACAAAGGACTATATAACTTGTAACAAAGAACTGTTATTCTCTCCGCCTGATTTTTGTCTTATCTGTGAAGTGTAAATTTTGTCCTATAGACTAGTCATCCAAAGCTTGTTGCAACCTTATTTTCCAAAAGGATTCCAAGATGAATAAGGCTATCTATAAGTAGCAAGTTGTATTGTGTTGAGAGGGATGGTAAAATAAAAATTGCAAAGTAGGCTTTTGAATGGTGTCTAGTTTTTCAAGTTTACAGTCAGTCTGAATGTATTGAAATTAGAAGATTATTAATAAAATACAATGGAATTTCTAATCTCAAATTGTTGATGTCTTCTTTCATTTTATTCATATTTTGTATGTTTAATGTCTAAGGCATGTTAAATGTATCAGTTGCAAGGTAACTATGTTTCTATTAGTAAGTTGTTATCATGGATGGTTTGAATCTTACTAATAGTTCCAGGGGGTCAGGATTTGTGCAAGAATTTGATACAGGGATGAGAGTGAGAGGATATTATACAAGGAATATTATCTGAGATCTTGTTGTGTTAGATTACTTATCTTTGATGAATGTATGTTTTCATTATGATTCTATGTCCCAGAGTTAGGCAATGGTCAAGTTCTGAATAGTAGTATTATCATCAACCATTCAAATATTGGAAATATTTACTTTATGTTGTCAAGATATGTGGATGCTTAGCTAATTGTAGTGAAAAGTGAAATTCATTTTGATGATTCTTTAGAGAGAGAATCAATAGGTTAGCCTTCCTAGTTCTGAGAACTTAAAAAGAAGAAGGATCATGAATCCTTGATCCACTGCTAGATTCTAAGTCACTTACTAAATCTGAAAATAGGTACACCCACCTGAGTTTGTGGAGCTCAAAGTGAAGAAGGATTATATCCTTGTTAATTATCCTTTTTCATGTATGAATCTAAATTAGGAATTAAGGTTCAAGTGTTTGTTTCTATTTTAATTGATTCTACAAGAAAAAGTGCTAACAACAACATTGACATGAAGACTAGAAAAATGGGTCTTGATACTAAGTGAATTTAATATAGAGTATGTAGACATAAGGGATATTAAAGGATAAGAGCTAGCCAATCAGTTAGTTGATTCACCATTGTAAGATGATGCACCTTTGATTATAGAATTTCCAAATGAAACAATGACGACTTAACTGAATATCCTTGGAAGATGTATTTTTATGGTTCTTTCACACAGCAAGGATCTGTAGCAGGGGTATTATTTATCACTCCTCTAGGCTAAAAGATATCTAAGACATATAAACTGATGTTTCCATGCACTAATAACATCTCAAAATATGAAGCATTGATAAATGGGCTTAATCTAGCTATGGAATGGAAAATCATAGAGTTACATGTGTATGGTGACTCTCAACTCATTATCAACCAAGTGAATGGTGACTATCAAATGAAAGATGAGAAACTAATGCCTTAAAAATAGATGGTGGAAGATTTCAAAAAAGTACTTTGTTTTCATCACATTCCAACAAATTCCAAGAACAAAGAACAAAGCTGAAGATGCTATGGAAACGCTAGAATCCATGTTACAACTAGAGAAACGCCAATTCCGCTATGACTTCTTGGTGGAAGAGTTGTCCTTTCCAACCTTTGATACAGCTGAATTCAAAATTATTTATGCCTTAAATGACCAAGACCAATCCTAATATGCAAAAATAACTGTCTATCTTAAAAATCAAACCTTACCTAATGGCCTATCTAGGAATGAAAACAAGCTTTAATCAGGACAACATCGCGTTATGTCCTCATTGCTACTGACTTATATAGACGAGGTCTTGACAGAACACTACTTAGGTGTTTAGAACATGAAGAGTCTGACCCCAAATTAAAAGAGGTTCATGAAGGTGTATGTGGATCGCACTTGAATGACTTGTCATTGGCTAAGAAACTTTTAAGAGTTGGATACTATTGGCCTACAGTATAAAAATATGTCGTACAATTTTCTAAAACATGTCACAAATGTCAAACACATGGAAACCTTATCCATGCTCCAGCCAGAGAATTCATACCTTTTATAACACATTGGCCATTTAAGCAATGGGCCATTGATCTTGTTGGACAGATTTATCCTAATTCTTCAAGTGGACACAAATTCATCATCACGACCACTGAGTATTTCACTAAGTGGGTCGAGGCAATGTCACTGATCAAAACCACTAGCAAACAGGTTGCTATGTTCATCTTGAACTACATCATTTGTAGGTATGGGATACCCTCTTCTATTGTAACAGACAATGGGGGAAGTTCAAAAATCAAGATATCGAGGACCTTTGTACACATTTTCACATCACTCAGCATTGTTATTCAATATATTATCCTCAAGGTAATGGACAAGCCGAGGCTTAAAAAAGAATATTTTGAAAATATTACATAGAACTGTGAGTAAGTCTAGCAGAGACTAGCATTTGCAATTGAATCTGGAACTATGGGCCTATAGAACAAGTATCCAAACACCAACAGGAGTCATGCTACTCTAGTCTATGGTGCAGAAGAAATGCTACCAATCGAAGTAGAAATTTCTTCTTTGCGAGTATCTCTCCAAGGTCTTGTTACAAATGAACAATACCACATTGATAGGGTTCAGGGACTAGAACTACCAGATGAGCGTAGAAAAAAAGCACTCGATCATCTTAAAGTATACTAGAAAAGAATGTCAAAAGGGTACAACAAAAAAATAAAGCCATGAAAATTTCAAGTGGGGGATCTCATTCTAAGAGAGAATCCTTAAAATCAGCCAAATAGAGAACAAAAAGGCAAGTTTGAACCCAATTGGATCGGGCCTTTTGTTATTACACCAACTTTTGGGATAGGCGCTTATCAATTAGCTACACCTGAGGGAGATGTCCTTCCTGATCCCATCAATACCCTACACTTGAAGCAGTTCTACGCTTGACATCTGGCTGAAGGACCTGTACAGTGAAATTGATTATGAGAAAATACCAAAAAAATTTAAAAAATGATCTTGAAGAAAATCAAAAATAGTTGAAAAAAGGAAAATCCAAAACAGTGGAAAAAGTCCTGTAAAAGGTATCCTTGGTGAAAACCTGGCAAACGGGTGCCTTGATACTAACAAAAAAAAAAGAAAAAAAAGAAGAAAAAGTGCAAAAAATTGAAAAATTGAAAAATTGCCTTGGTAAAAACCTGGCAAACAGGCGTCTTGGTAGCAAAAATAAAAATTGGCCGAGTGGTGAAAACCTTGCAAATAGGTGTCACTTGTACTTCATGCTCCATCTATCAATGTAATGTTGACACAAAGCCTTCATGATCACATCTTTGCTATTGGTTGAATTTGAATTCCTCACAAGTGTCCTATCCCTGCGTGGGATTTGTCTACATTTGTGTCTCAGGGATAGTCATTTTGCACTGGGGGCATCTATGATAGCATGGTTTAGTTGGCATTTGTTGGTTGCTAGGTCATCCTAGGTCCTTGTCTAGGAAGGTTTTCCACTACAAATAGTATTTCTTAATACTTGAATCAAAATGTCACTATCACAAACAAAGGTGTTTCTTAAACACCACTTACCTGTAACTGACATCATACTAGTGTTTCTCAACACTTTAATCAAACAATTTTCCTTAACACTACATTGGATTGCAATTGTTGATAATGTTCATCTCTCACTTAGACGTAAAAATATATTGCTTAATTCCAATTTGTGATTGATGATTTCTCTACTGTGATTGACAAATGAATCAAAGGTGTTCCTAAACACCACTTAAGCATATATAGACTAATCTTGATTGATTATGACTCTTTTTATGTTCCAATGATGTTTCAAACTAGGGCATGTCAACAATTATTAATTTTTTTTGTCTGATTATCAATTGTTGCTTATTATGTCTTCCGAGTTACTTTGTGATGTCTATTCAAAGACAAAGAGTCGCAAGAACAAGGGACATAACATTTTATTAGTTTTCTACATGTGTTGGTTGTTTCAATGATCCTATAAATTTCACTTAATTTGGATGTTTATGGTAAGAGCTTCCAACATGAGTGGATAGTTGCATATATCTCGATCCTTTTTATGTGTGAACTATGGTGAGGTTGAACAAATTTCCTTGTCTATTTCTGTGTGTGTTAATTTTGGCCTTGTTAATCAACCACACGCTTCAACATAGTCCTTCTTCACCAGGTACAAATAAGACTAAATATGAGCTATTCATCCTGCCTGTCTGCGTGATTCGACCTGTTTCCTTCTATCTAGATGGGGTTTTTGAAATTGCTCTCAGGACGAGAGTCTCACAACCATGGACCAATCTAAGAATGAAGGATTTATCATGATAAATGCAATGCAATGCAAGATTATGCTAAGAAATGAA
>MU224687.1:1393547-1404109 GCA_018584345.1 Thuja plicata | reverse complement strand
GAAAAGAGGATATTTATTTAATAATTAAATATTATTTAATTCCTTTTTCATGTGTCTCAGCTAAAGAGGGTGAATTTAATTTAATTAAAGTGCTAGGACTTTATTAATTAAATTAATTCGATCATAGTGTTTGCTTAGCCAAATAGATATTTAGGAATTAAATATGATGTATGATTAATACAGATTTAGGATTTTCTGTTTTTGACACTCAGGTTTAGTAGAGTCAGTTAAAACTCAGAATTGCCTAGTACAATAGGACTTTGATGATTTAGAAGAATGACAAATGCAACAAAATTGGTTAGAGTTGCAAGATGCCAATTTTGGGGTGTTACAGTTTCTAATAAAATTCTAAGGTGTATGACATACTATGTACCCAAGGATATGAATATTGAAGGTCATTGTGGGTTGCATATCATATATTACACATGAACAGAAGATGATTTTTAAAGCAAAAGGAGATAAATGTCAAGTTATGCTGGCCTCTATGCCTTGATGCTTAGGTTTATTTTCAACATTGCCTCCGATAAACATAGTATTCATACTTTCATAATACTTTATGGGTATTAGTGACAATTTTATTCTCTAATGATGTTCGTTACACAAACGCCCTATGATGATAAAATGCTAAAATGTACACAAATCAGTGACAGTCCTAGAAGTCTGCATTTATTTGCATTTACGATTTCATGATTCGTTTAAACAACATAATGACTTGAGCTCAAAATGATTTCCTGGTTCATTCAAAATCCACGTTTGACTACTTAAATCTATGTTACTGATATATTCATGTCGTTGCATATTCATGGAATTCATTTTGAATTCATAATGGGAAAAGAGAAAATACAAAAACAAAGCATTCAAGAATTGCATTTTTACATCCTAAGTGCATCCATACATATATTTGCATCAAGAAAATCTCAAAAACATACTTTTGACGGGTTTTTGTGACCGGGTCCACCAACAAATGTAAGTTGTCACCGGGTACCGGGGTACCGGCCAACTTCACCTGTAAAGGTTGTCTAGGGAAATGATATTCCCCGGGCCTTCAAGCATATGAGAGTCAGGTCTCAACAGTGCGGGAGCTTAGTTGGGAATGTGACTATTTTGTTCAGGGGGATAGCTGGTTATCTTGGCTCATTTTCTCTGAGGATTTAAGTGAGTGGGGTTTCCTACTAGCATTCCTTAACTTAACCAAATAAACTTCAAAAGATATTACAGAGTTAGAAATATTCCATCTACCTATAGTTATGCCAAACATTCAAAACATCGATAGTGCTCTAACATGCTACACTAAATACTGAGGAAATACATAACCTTCAGCTCATATTTAATCAATAGCAAAGGAAAAGGAGGTCATTAATCTACTTGAAGTGTTAGAGAAAAGGAAATAAGAACATAAAGCATAAAATACCGTCAACCCAGAGATCAGAATGATAACAACATCATTGATAGAACCCTTCCTTCTTCATTAACATATCTCCAGCAAGCACTGGTGTGGATTACAATGGTGGCTCCAGGGGAGCATCTAACTATGGAAAGCTTCTAAAACTAAAGAGCATTGATCTCTGCAACTAAGAACTGAGAAAAAAACCAAATTGCTATTAGCTATGGACTGCAAAATCATCAATTTTGCCGACCCTTAGAATGAGGTCGGACTTATTATTTATACACAAGATTTGACCTAAAACTAACCTAACTTATTTTACACTTAACAATATAATACTATTTTTGGTGGTCAGTACTACCTGTGCCACGTTACAAAAGACCTCAAGATGGAAAAGGTTTGTCTTGTCAGAAGAATAAGACAAGAAGGGAGGAGTGGAAGAATCAGCCTCAAGAAGGGAGCCGGAAGGAGAAAAGAAGAAATCTAATCCCCTGGGGATTGAGGCAAAATGCCTCATAAATGGGAGAGCAGCTCATTTTCTTCAATGTGCCAGGTGTAACATTGAAGTGGCGCCTTGGGAAGACCATCTATCAGAACCCTCTTGTCAAGCCGACGTGCCTTGTTGTGGTTACCTCTTTTCTGACACCTTTTATTAGCTATCTTGAAAGTGACCGGTCGGCTTTGGGAACTAGGACATGAGTCACTTTAAATAATTCAAAAATAAAATTGGATCCGGGACTCCGGGATCTGGGAGCTCGCGCCCCAAAGAATAAATGAATACAAAAATTTACGTCTCCTGACGACCATCTCCAGAGCCCGGAGGATTTTATTGTTCCTTTGTATCATTGAAGGTCTATAGGAGCTGAGTGATTCCGTCTTCATTTATGTCCTTAAGGTCGGCCCGGTGGTATTTGGCCACCTCCAATTACTCATCAAAATCTAGGACATTTGCCTTGAATTCTATAGCCATCTTGGTCGCATCTTGACTTTGAAGCACCATGCGAGTGAGCCTTGACATTTTTGCTCCATCCATTCCCTCCGGGGATCCATACCGAGACTCCATTAGCTTGTCAAACTTACCCAGGACATATTCCTCCGGAGTGCATGTTTCAGTGCTGAAGGGATTAGCTCCGGAGACCTTTGAGATGAATGACTTATACAAATTGAAAGAATATTGAACTTCCTAGACTTTGTCATGCATAGCCCCTACCATTTGCTTGATTATCCCCAATGTGAGGTCAAGTCTGGAGTGCTGGGTCTAAACAAAGTCAAAAGACTCCTCTCCTAGAATTCTAGCCTCAGAGACAATTTCTTCTCTAATGCCAATGAGCTCTTCCATCTTGGCCTTCCACTCTTCATAGTTTTCAATGTCTCCCTCCCATATGGAGATAGTAGTCTCAGCCCAATGTAAAATATTATTGTTCGCATACAAGTTTGGGAGTGTGGATATTAAGAAACATCAGACGTTTCCCACTTGTTCTGTGACCCACTCATCAACTACCTGGGCTTTTCTTTTCATTGCCATTAATGAATCTATGTCACTCTAAGGAAGTGGTGTGTCAGATGCAGAGGCACCTAAGGGAATGGCAGTAAGAGGCTGCACGAGCTCTGTCAGCAACCCCATGAGATTTACATTCTTTTCTTTTTCTGGGCCTCCTTTTCATAATGAGCCTTCACCGCCTTGGCCACTTCTTTAAACAGGTCTAGTTCACCCTATTTTCCTCTCTTCCCCAGTGATATCTCAATGATGGAGTACTCATCGGCCTTAGCCATTGCTTCATCTACATTTGGGGAAGGTTTCGCAATTATCATGGCTGTATCTCCACCAGGCCCAGTCCGAAGAGTATGGATTGTCCAGGATTTCTTGGTCTTGGGAGGGTTTTGCATTTGCACCATCATCTCCACCAAGGAGAGATGGGCCTTAGGGGTCACTGGGGCCTTTCTCTTGTGAGACTCCACCAACCATTGTGGTGGTAGGGGTGGCTTTGCAGCCATAATTTGTTCCTGTGATTTCTCCCCTGGATTTTCTTTTTCCCCTTTGACAGTCTAAGCCATTTCTGACTCCTTCCTCATATCTTCGGGTTCACCGACAATACTTACCGCAGTGGTGCTTGTATCTTTTTCCCTGATGTTTGTATCCTTGACAATGTTAGGGTCATTATTTGTTTTCTCATGGTTCTTCTCCTTATCATGTTGTTGTTCTTCATCATCCTCTGTTGCTGGGATGTTCTCCTCAACTGGTGTATTCTCTGGAGGTGGGGGAGGCATCAGACTAAGATTCATCATTTGGGTCACTGTAATCACCTCCCCAAATGTTAGTTTCGGAGGTGGCATTTGGAGCACGACAGTTGGGGTCATGGTTTCTCTCATGGGTCTGATTTCCCCAACTGATGCCATTGGCTCATCCTGTGTCTGCCTGCCCTCCTCAGTCCCTATAAATTGTATCTCTAGGACCTTAGAGACATCCACCTATTCCTGTCCTTTTTATTCTTCTGCCTAGGCTTCCTACTCTTGTGCAGGCTCTAGCTCCAGGAATTCTTCCTATGCGGTGATTTCTTCCACTGTCCTTATGGTATCCCCCTGCAAATTCCCAAATTTTTTAGTCCCAAATAAATCATCAAATTCATCATGTGGAGGGGAGTTCTCTAGGATATCCTTAGGCTCTTTGTCCAGCTCCAGGGAGTCAGAAGAAACAATTTGCACTTCTTGGATGCTCGACATCCCGAGTTCTGGCTCCACCCTTGGTTGAGGGTTAGTCTTCTTTTTCTTTCTCCTGGTTACCAAAAGGGGCCCTGCATAATAGATGTCTGCTCCTCTTCCACTCTGGTCCTTGTTTCTTGGACCATCAATGCTACCAGCGAAGGGGAAGAGGGAGGACGAATGGGCCCGGTCATGAGTATCGGGGTGGCCAACCATGTGATTAGTTTATCCTTCATCTGCTGGGAGACTGCCAGTGTCTGCTACATTTTCTCTTTTATGGGGGTCACAGATGGGGTTTACGATGGGGTCCCCATTATTGTTTTTCCTTTATCATCTCCCTGTGAAGAAGTTTCGGCCTCAGAAGTCAAGCCCTACATTATTAGGCCAACTCTGTATGTACTCCCTGGGCATGCCTTCTTGAAATACGCTTGGCTACGCTCGACCACATCGTGAGTGATATCTTCAATAGTTGACCCCTCCTAGGCATCCCAATCTACTGGAGGGAGAGCCATCTTTTCCACTCCCTTCTCTTTGCACTGACGGTCTATTGTGGACCTGGTGTCCGAAAAGTCACCCAGGAATTTCTGAAGCTTCAGCCTCTCCATCATCCCCATTATCATCCGGATGAAGTGTCAGCACCGAACCTCAAAATCATCCTGGCAATCTTCCCAAAAGTCCTCCATGTGGAATATATGGGGCTCTGATGCCTGGGGAAGTGTCATTGCTATTTTTCCTAGCGAATCAAAGTTCTTCCACGCCAGATAGAATTCTGTTAAGCCTAAGATTTTAAGCTCGTTGTCTGCCTCCTTGGCTATGGCCAGACTACACGAGTAATTCCCATAGGTGATTGGGAATGGAACATTTATCACCTTCTTTATAGTGTAGAGGGCGTGCAGTTCCAGAATCTGCCGGTAATATTCTAAAATAATTATTTTTGTTCCCACAATGCTTAGGCAACAAATAGGGTTTCTCAGAGAAGCCAGTTACCCGAATGTAAGTATGTTGCTGGAACTGGATATAGTAGTGGCCATAACTTCTGACCAAATCCATTTCCTCCTTAGAGAGGTAGTACCCGGCATCCCAGGTAGGTGTGAGAAGGTTCTAGTAAATGAAGGCATCATTCACTTGGCAGAAGCTAAGGAAATTAGCCTCCCATTGGACTTGCGGGAAATAATCCCAGGGAGCCTTTTGGCCTGGGGTGACCCCAAGTACACCTAACATGAGCAGCCTATTTGTGACAAGGCATTGTTGTGCTAGGGCCCAGAGAACATAGGATGTCATATAGAATTTAGAGGTCTGGGCCACCTGAAGGAACTGGGAGTCCACATGGTTTGAAATGATGGCAGCCCAATCAAAATGCTATTCGTCAGAGGAGATTCCCAACAAGAATTAATACATCCATCTCGAGAATTCTCGGGCATGGGGTTGCTCAAAGATCCTGCATAATGCTATGGTCCCCATCTGGATGCTTTCCTTGAATTCAAATCGGGGGATTTCCAGCTTCATTCTTTTGGAATCCTTCTTTGGGGTCTTCAGCCAATTGTTGTTCAAATACTGTCGGGCCATGAGTTCCAGCTACTTAAATTGCCTCAAAGCCTCGAATCAGGTGATGACAGTTGCTTCGTCAAACTGAGGGATCCCCAAACCAGCCCAAAAAGTTCTAGCATCTAGGGACACCATGGGCGTGGGATATCCGATTGGGACTAGGGCATCAAACATGATAGCCCAGATGGAGGAGTTGTAGTGCGCAGCCAGAGTGAGAATAAGTTCTGGGGCTTGCACTAAACACGGGAAGCAAGAGGCCTTTAGAATCTTGAATTCTCCAACATTTATGGCCAACTGGTCCCCAACTGTTCATTGGATGAACATCATTTTGACCAAGGCCTACATTTCTTCCCACATACCAATGCTGGTGTCGGTAACCAACTGAACCTTGGATTCTATCTTTGACCCTATAACAGTATTTTCTTTCAAATATTCCATGCTGAGGGGCAGCTTTTCTAGGGCACTCTCAATCTTAGACCTGACGGCTACCCTGGTGACTGTCGTGGTGGGGAGATCTAGACTTCTGGGTGGAGAAGATGCAGACACCTCTAACATGGTGAGTGTGGTGTTGAAAACCTGCAAGGCAAGGCGACCGTCAAAATTTTCATAAGATAAAATGCTACTCCAGATTCCAGAGAACTTACCACCGCACCGCTTATTTTACCTGAAAAGTTAGTTTATGTCAAAATCTAGAAATATATGCATAGAAGGAAGACTTGGGAATTCAACCACTATTTGGACCCAGGGATTTTAGCATGTTTGACGAAAGTAAGATATAGGCTAATCGAGGACGTAGGGCCCGGAGTCTAAAAAACTAACCGTTGGGAGAAATGACCGTAAGATGAGTTGTCAGGCTTACGTGGGTGTCACATGGTTATGCAATAAATAGGAGTTATGCTGATGATGACGCCAATTGTCCAAATGTGCACGAGATGAGAGCTACTTAGCAGAACTTAAATGCGTGCATGGGAAATAAATGCGCCATAAAGACTAACTCAACGACAGAGAGATAAACTGCCATGGTTGAAACCAGTCAAGAGCTGAGTTCCAACTAGGTGGTATTCTTCCATGTGGGTGGGCTCACAAATTTAGGAAATATAGACAAAAGAATGGTGAGCTTGACCCAAAATTGGAAGGATATACACTGGATATACACAAAAATCATAGAGGGCCGAAGGTCGAAGCATATACACACTAAAATATACAACATTTACAAGCTTTTTATAGACTATTTACATGACCATTTACGTGACTATACACATTTACATAGGCCCAAGGCCTACCCTAGACAATGTACATTATAAACATTAGCTTACAACTGCACAAAGGGCGGACAACCCTCTGGTAGAGCCAACCCACCAACGGGAGGCAAACTAGAAGCGAAACATGGAAACCACAAAACCAAAGAAAATGAAATGAAAACAAAACCAGCAAGATCAAAAAGGTAGAAACCAGAGAACCTACCTAGAAGCATGAAGGAAGACAAGGAGATAAGGGCACCAAGAGCACTCTATAACAAGCTAACCTTAAGGATTACCGCGAACAATCACCACAAACCCACTGACAATCCACCACTAAACATGGGAGCAAAAGCAGTTTAAAATCGCCTTAATTCACCTTGATTCGCCCTGAATGTACAAGTGTTTTTGATCGCAGTAACCATAAAAGTGGCAGGGAATTTCTATTTATACCCAAGGTAAAAGCAAGTTACACTTTCCTCCACAAAATTCAAAACAGGCAAACCTCCGAACTCCAGGCCCAGGGATTCCATGCAACCATACCTTCTTGTGAGGAGGAGACATTGGGGTGGAGAATCCCAGAGTCCAGAATCTAGCTCTGGAAAGAAAAACAAACTCCGAGACTAGGTCCTAGAGGCACAAAAGACAAAATTAGAAAGAAAACAAACCTCACACGAGAGAAAGCCCAAAGAAGAAAGCAAAAACAAAGAAAACAAGGCAAGAGCCAAAGCGAAAGAGGGGACCCAACATTTTGCACACAAAATGTAGGGACGGGTATGCAGGGCATAACACATACATCTGCTTATCCATATAGGATCATCTAACACATCTATATATCAGTAATAATCAAAGAGCGTAAATGATGTCATCACATCAATCTATTCAAAATCATCAAAGACCAAATACATAATCAAAATGTGCATCGATCTAATCATCTATCAGATACATCAAAAAGAGAACCAATGAGCATATCAGAATCAGAAGAAGCTATCTCATATATATATAGATATCAGTGACTATTAGATCAAAAATGTGGAAATGTCTACAAAAAGTATCAGCGAGATCATGATAAAGCATAAACACAGATCTCAAATGTATGCAGTACAAAGGATGATCACAGAAGGATAAATATACAAAAATCTCAGATATAATCATAATAGTCATGTCTGACTACCGTCCTCTCCTTGATCTGGAGGAGGAGGAGGTAGTGCATTATCTCATGGATGCTGAGCTAGTGGAGGCATAGCTCCCTCTAAATATTGTGCAATAATGGAATACAGAGGTGCTCTCTAAGGTTGTGGCTCTGTAGCACAATACAAAGAAAAGTAATATGCAGCTCTTTGGTCCTGATGAGTGGTTGTACAGGTCTGAATATACCTCTCCAATCTCATCATCTCAATCTATCTATCTCAATCTGCCAGCAATGTCTCTAAAGTAGTAATCCAAGATCTAAGATGCTCTCTCTCTAGCACTATGATAGAGGATCTCCATCCCTGCCTGTATCTCAAGGAGGATCTTGTCCTAGAGGTCCACCTCCCCCACTAGGATTCTATCCTGAAGATCTCTACTGTTGCTTGTGCCTCATAAGTAACCAACCTAGATCCATGCATGGAAGCACAAACCTGAACTGAGTACGTCTGCCCTCCCCACCTGCACCCACACCACCGCTACCCCTATCATCCCCATCATCACCTCTGTCATCACGACCATGTCTTTGATCTCTATCCGCAGGAGGGCGCCTGCCATCTCTACCACCAACACCTCTCCAATCTCTCCCATGACCCCCTCTGGCTACTCCACCTCTGCCTCTCACTGATCCATCATTTGTAGGATCATAATCTAAAGCATCCTCAATGTGAGGTGCTACCTCATTAGGCACTGTAAACTGAGAGATTAAAAACTGAATAAGATAAGCTAAATTAACATCAGTGCACACAACATCACCAACATCTGATAGATAGTGCCACCACACTGCAACCATCTGACAAATCTCTAGCTGAGCAGTCTCATAACATAAGTGGGCTCCCCATTGTGCCTCCTCATCATGAATCCGGGAATAAGCTATCAAATCCTAAGATATGTCCAGTATCCGACTGAACTGTCTAAGGATACGTGTAACTATGAATCTCTTAACAATATATCAGGTCCAACCAATCAAATACTTGCTTTGAAATAAATAAGGCATCTGTCGTCTATCAGAGGTCCACTTCTTGCAATCTAAATATGGTCTCCACTCAAGCACGGTGAGATCATCGAGGACTCACCGCCAGTATTCCATCTTACCCAGATGGGGTTGTTGGATGAAACCTAAATACATGTATACATAGGGCTCCTTTGGTGCTATTTGTCTATCAACAATCGGTTGTGTCACTGGGATGTGCTCCCAGGCCCATATCTGTAAAATAAGAATGTTGATAGTCATACTATGAGAATACTCATACATGATCTCGTACAAATCTCTATACATATGTGCTAATATGTAGCTCCCCCAGCTAAATTTGCATGTGGAGATTACCATCTGTTCCAAAGTATCTACCCAACCGTACATGAACCCATGTTGTCCTCACTTTGGAATTAGGATAACACCTATCAATCCAACAAGATAAACAGGTAACTGATCATAGTGATCAAACATATAGTCCCAGGTCAGATATCTCTAGAATATGGATGGATCTGTAAAATATCTATATGTCGATGCAATCACTACAGTCAAGTGTGACTCAAACCGAACCTCCCATCCCATCATAGGAATGTGCATGATCCACCACACATCCTCAGGGGTGACTTTCATCTTGCCAGTCAGGAGATGGAAGGTGTTGTTCTCTGAGTGTCATGTCTTGGCAGGTGTTAGCTCTTTTTCTTGCAACACTTACCTAATGATGACAGTATACATGATATACTAAGTTTCAACCTCTTTTAGGAAAGAGAAAGACTAATTTCTAACGATTGGATAATATCCTTCTTCATTTTTGAGCTCCACAGACTCAGGCAGGTTTTACCTTTTAAAGATTACTGATATCTCAGTCTATGTATTTGGTGGATTGTTTCATTCACTAGGTATGAACCAAAAACCTCACTGTAACAACTTATAGAACAATTTAGAGATTGCAATGACTAACTTGAAATAGAGTACTATAAGCCAGGCTATGGTTTTGAGAACATAGGCCAATGAGTCAAGGATTTGCATCCTTCTTCCTTTTGATTTTAGGAGGGATAACCTAATGATTTGCTCTCTAAAGAATCAACAAAGTGGACACTGTCCTGCTGACATAAGTCCTTGATGAGTTCAGCTCATATATTTTAGTGGCAAATGTGTTTAGAATAATTTTGAATGTTTTGAAACTTAGATGATGATAGATTATCAGACCCAGGTCTAGATTAGGGCTTATCCTTTGGGTTACAAAGTCAACAGCTCGAAGTTTCACATAAACAAAACACTGTAAGCTGCCTTACAACCTACATGAAATTAGGATAAGTTGCCTTACAAATTATCTGATTACCTCTAAAATACTGTATCAAATCCTTAAATACTGATATGCTTCCTGAAACTACTCATAAAACTTCGTTATTTACATGAAAGAAACTTGCAAGTAATTAGATAGTCACCTTGTAACCAAAATGCTTCAGACTGCCTTACAATCTTAATCATAAAAAAGCATACACAAGAAATAAAGAGACAACAATAAAGAAGAGTA
>MU224687.1:1352072-1376365 GCA_018584345.1 Thuja plicata | reverse complement strand
TAACCTTTTTATTCTGTGTCAAACCAGGAAGGAGACGGAGGAATTCATCTGAATAATTCACTTTTCCCTTTGCCTCGTCCTCCACCCTCTCACTTTCTCCGCTGGTCGAGGCTATACTCACAGCTCTGCTCATGTTTTCAGTGCTTGAATCTCCTCTTCTTTACCGGTATTGAAACAAATCTATCACAGAGACTTCACAAACTATTTTGTACACAGTTATGGAAACAATGAACTTTTAAATCACAGAAAACTTCTGCAAACCTTTGAATTTTACTCTGTTTTGGCAACTGAACTCTTTAAGTTTAGAAACTCTGAAAGCAAGGTGAATGTAAATGAACAATAAATCATCTCCTTATAGTAACCGTTCAAATTACATAGCTCATGATTCTCAGAACATCAATTCTGTCTTTAATTCCACATACTGTGAACATAATTGAAAACCTAGCCGTAGTTTCCTAAGTGTGACAGGAAAATCAAATTTGTAAAACTGAATCCTCGGCAAAAACTTATAAAATTCAAATGAGCTGACATGTCACCCTGGGATTGGCCCTCTGTCATACATCTTAGCTACCCTTTTTCTGCACAGTGATCAATATCTGAAAATCTGATTGGCCGCCGAATAATTCATACTGACATATTTAATACTGGCACCTTTTCACAGAAATTAGCATTAAGCGACAAGGTGACTGCACTCATTTTCTCTATCGCTGATTCCAATCCTTAACCCATGATTTATCCAGAGACATAGCGACTATGCAACTTCCTTACCTTTACTAACCAGAGTCAATATTTGGCGATTACACGACACAAGGAAATCTAAGTCGCCAGTGGTTATCACTAACCCACATTGTTTTATGAGACTATGTGACTAACTGTTAGTGTTAGCTTCCGCGGTCATTTCTTAGTCGCCAAATGTTATCTCTCTTCTGCCAGACTATGCGACAACCCTTAGTTGCCTGATCGCCAAATTAAAATTTTGAATGCCAAAAACTTTCTGAGACATCGCGACAAAGCATCCTGCCCTTAAAATCATCTTGCGATCTCAGGACATACCCTTGACTACTGAGTCGCGAGGAATTTTCTCCTTAGGCTCTTTTATTCTCAGACTTGGCGACTACCGTAGGATCCTTCAATGATTTCATCTGACAGCTGTCGCTTAATCACCAAGTAACTTATCATACCTTTAAAATATCTCAAGACCCTGTGACTAGCAGTAACCCTTAAGTAGTCTCGTAGTCGCCGAATACTCTTATACCTTTAAGCGATCATTCTAAAATCAATTTAACTCCTGACAGATGTCTTCTTCTGATTTGAAAGCTGAGTTATCTGGTGATAGCCCAACTGTGCTTTATCACAAACCGTAAGAAGTTAGTCGCCAAGTCTTGGCAGTTTCAACTTAACCGGCCTCTTATCTAGACTTTGCACGACTAAAGGCATTGCATGATACTTAATATTAGACTCATTTAGCGATTATGCGACAAAAGGTAATCGCGATGTCTCTTAATAAACTCTTAACCGTGGAAAACATCTTGCGACCACCCGACTCATCTATGGGCCCACTGACATATTACTGCTCTATTCAAATGATTCAGCGATTACGCGACACAGAGTGAATCGCGAAGTCTGGGAAAGAGCAGGGAATATTTGGTTATTTCATGAGACAACGCGACAAAAGCTAATCGCAGAGTCGGGGATAAAAAGGAATATGTTATTTTAAGTTGTGCGACTAAGTGATTAGAAAAGAACTCATGACTTAAGTGAGGCAAAAAGTAACTGAGAAACATAAGGGGACGACACCTTAGGGTTTTTATTCAAATTTGAACACTGAACAAGCTAGGGTTTCAAGTCTTTGAATATTTTCACAGGTTTTAGGCTTGAAAACATAAAAACTTGGAGAGGAAAAACCACAAAACCGAGGGAAAGGAACCAAAACCTGGAATACAACCGATAGCAGCAGTAGTCAACAACCCTTGATTTACCCTAATGTTGAGTAAATCTATCAAAGAGGTCAAACCAAGATTTCCAATGATCTGAAGCTCCGCATTAGTCAAGGAGCATGATAATACAAGGACTCGTACAGGATGAGATCCTCGAAATGACACAACCTAGAAATCAATCTGTCAAGCACACAATTATAGGTTTACATCAGTATCCTAGCTAAGTCAACTACATAGAAATTCTAACAACTAAGTCTTTTTGGCCTTCAAGAAGAGGAAAAATAGTCAAAATTGGATAAAGTAACTCCTTTTACTGGAAATAACACTATTTTTTTCTAGATGTGATCTCGCATCCTGAATGCGATCCAAAATTTACTAGATGCGATGGGGAATTCAGGAAGTGGTCCTGTTTTGACAAGATGCGATGTGGGATACGATATGCGACCCTGTTTTCACAGGATGAGAAGCAATTCAAAGACTGGACAAGCTACAACTAAAAATGACGCTCTGGTGACCTACGGGAAGTGACCCTATTTTTACAAGATGCAATATGGAATTTTGCAATAAAACCAGATGCGGCATGGGATTAACAGGATGCGATCTGGAATACTAGATGTGATTTAGAA
Source organism: Thuja plicata (assembly GCA_018584345.1). Lineage (NCBI taxonomy): Eukaryota > Viridiplantae > Streptophyta > Pinopsida > Cupressales > Cupressaceae > Thuja > Thuja plicata. Next base: position 1,373,802 of record MU224687.1, on the reverse strand, counting down.
TTGAAAGGATCTTAACTAGTGCAAAAAGTGACAAAATGAAAAAAAGAAAGCGTAAAAAGGTAGGTCTCGATGTACTCACTGGTTGTGCATAGTGGGTCATGCATTGGTGACGACGTGCTAGCTTGAATCGATGTCTATCCATAGGGACCACCATCTTCTCTGCAAAGCTCAAGATTTACTAAGGATAAAAGTGAAAATGAATGGGTAAAAAGTGATTTTTGAGACTTATATTAACCTTTTGAGATGTCTAGAAGCTCCGAAATCCTTCCCAGACTCTCAAAATTAAATCTATTGAGAATGAAATCAAATGGAAGGATGAGTTTTCAACAACATAGTAAAAATTTTACGACAGTCTCCAACAAATGCAGAATTGCTCTATATGTTTAGAAAATGATTCGCAAGCTTTACACAATTAGTTTTTCATGGTTCTATATCACTAAAATGTACATTATTCATCAAAACCTTGGTCAGACATCATTTTATCATGCTCATGATTACATTTTCAAGTAGTTGACTTGGTAAAATTATGTTTTCTCTTAATGTACACTTTCATTTCATCTCATCTTCTAATTGATTCTTTCTTGATCCAATCAACCTGTTTCATTCATCTGTCATTCCAAAGAGGGATTTTATTCTATTTCCTTCAATTTCATTCCAAAGGGGGCATGATCTGATGACATGTAACTGATTGAATGTTTGAAGATGTTAAGTTGATGATCATGCAAGGCATTAAATTAGTTAATGTATTATATTTTCATTGATGTCAACTTGATATAATCTATATGGTCATGGAAATACTGCTAAAGACTTCAAAGAACTAATGAATCAAAGGCTATTCTATCAGTAATGCATATAAGTCAAGTATTCACTAAGTGATTGTATACACTGACGTAGTGCACACCGATGGACAGAGTAAAAGAGAAAAAGTCACTGTGTTACCCGACGAGCTAATGCATGGCACTATCGACGAGAAAATTCACAATGTTTCCTGACGAGCAAAGCACAGAGTAACCCGACGGAAAGAATTACAGTGTTTCTCGACAAAAAAGACAAGGACGGAGATCCCGATGACAACTGAAGTCACACTGATGGAACAATCAATTATCACTGATGACTAACTGGAGTGTTGACCAATAGAATATAGAGTTCAAAAAATGACAAAATGCTTAGCTGTCAAGAAGCTAAAGATATATATAATTATATTAATATAGTATTTTGCAGATTGAATAAGTGAGACTCGCATTATTCGTTGTATATACTTGTCTCTTATCAAACAACTAAAGACTATATATATGTAAGTATGAGACATGCCATTATAGAGAAATGTCTCCTTGAGGAGACATGACTCTATAATGTCATGTCCCTTACTATATTAAACGGTTATACTTTTACCGTAAGTTAATCACAAATTAACCCAACAACTCACGTTGAAAAACCGATGACTTTAATCAGTTATAAACACAATAATTTTATAAACCCCACCATATAAATTGCAACTGATAACAATCGGTATTCAAGCACACCGATGTTAATCAGCTTTAACACATCCGATGACAATCTGTATTAATAAGATTGATGTAAATCAGTATTCGTCAACCGATAACAATGTGAATTTGACCGATGCTAATCGGTATAGTATGAAATATTATATTATCAATTATAATATATATTGTATATATATTGATATATATAATAATATCATTATTATTATATATATATTAATATACAAATATAATATAGAATAATATTATCATATTGTAATCTCAATGATGTTTATTTAATTCAATACTATAAGGAGATAATATTAAATATGTATATTAATATATATATTAGTAATGGCTATTATTGTCATATATATTAATATATCAATTATTTATTTTCTCATAATATGAAGATCATTTTATCTGATCGAAGCTATAAACATCAACACTCCATCTTAGTTAGGGAAGATAAAATGCACATCACAATAAGCTCATAAATTGTGAAGGTTTGTTCCCAAGTGGATTGCCTCCATTAGCGATTCTATCCATAGTTATCAGGTGGATGCCTCTATCAGCAATTGGATCCACAAGCTCTCGTATGGATTGCCTCTATCGGTGATTCTATCCAAAACTTACAAGCTTCAGGGTGTGGATTGTCTCAATCGGTGATTCTATCCACAAGCTCTCGTGTGGATTTCCTCCATCGGTGATTTGATCCACAAGCTTACAAGCTTTGGTGTGGATTGCCTCTATTGGATATTCTATCCATAAGCTCTCATGTGGATTGCCTCCATTGGCAATTCAATCCACAACTCACGAGCTTCATTGTGTCGATTGCCTCAATCGACAATTCAATCCACAAGCTCTCATGTGGATTTCCTCTATCGGTGATTCTATCCACAAAATCACAAGCTTCAGGGTGTGTATTGCCTCAATCGGTGATTCTATCCACAAGCTCTAATGTGGATTGCCTCTATCGGTGATTCTATCCACAAACTCATGAGCTTCAGTGTGTGGATTGCCTCAATCGGAGATTCTATCCACCAGCTCTCATGTGGATTGCCTCTATCGACGATTCTATCCACAAACTCATGAGCCTTAGTGTGGATTGCCTCTATCAGTGATTCTATCCACAATACAAAGTTATTATAAGATTGTCACCTTACAATAACTTTACCAAATACAGGTGATAATCATTTGGAAGTCATCACTTTCTTATGATTTTCACAGGGCCCATATAGTTATAAAATAACATTAGTATAATAATCAATAATTATGTCAATTTTACCTCAGAAGTGTTTAGTAAACTCCCTCTCAATCATAAGGTGTCTACTCTTCATGATTTCATGATTCCTTTATACTCTTCTTGAATGCAGTTGATCAAAATTTGGAGAGTTTGGCATGAGCACTTACTCCTTGTCTAAAGTTTTCCTATTGACTATGCTCATCATTTTCCATTATTGTCTTTAGCTCATTCTTCCTTAATAACAACATCATTCAAAGTTTCCACGATTCAAAATCGGAGTCACCTTCAAGTCTATCTTTGGGTCTCATTCCATTTGCCATTCTGAAAGTACAAAATTTCCAAAAAATCTGATCTTGATCTTCTTTCAATCTAACTAGATCTTCCTTCAAGTGGTTAAGCTTTAATGAAGGAACTATTGTGGGTCCACAACACACACCCCATTTTAGGTCCTCTTACCATGGGGACCACCCTTCTTTTTTTCTTTTTTCCTTTTGTCGTGTCTGCCCCTCGTACAGATCCAATCAGCCACCGAGAAAGATTACGAAAACCAAAGCAGATAAAGGAAGAACCCTTTTTCAACCTTTTGGCCCTTTCGGCCTTTTGAAGGACTTAGGTCCTTTGAAATGCCAAAATGGCCGAAAGGCCGAAGACCTGACCTTTCGGCTCTTTTGGACTTTCAGAGGACTTAGACCCTCCAAAATGCCAAAATGGCCGAAAGGCCGAAGACCTGACCTTTTGGTGTTTTCAGACTCTGAAAACACCGAAAGGCCGAAGGCTTGGTTCCCTGTCTGGTCTTTTCATCCTTTTGGGGTCTAAAACCCTGAAACCGCTGACGTCAGCCCACGGGTTATAAAAGAGGTGACTTCCTTTTTCTTTTCACTCTGCATTTTTTCTCTGTTTGTGCTCTCCCTCGTGACTCCGCTTGTTTCTCCTCGCCGACCGCTTCCGCCTCTGAGCCACCTGGTTGCCCTCCCCTTCTCGTTCGTCCAAGGTAAGTCCTCCTCACTCTCTTTTCGCTTCTCATTTTTGTCTAGGTCTAGTTTTGTTTGTCTCTTCGGTGCGCCTAGTGCTTGTCCAGCCTAGGGCATTTCATTTCGTTGCCCTCTCAGGCTTCGGTTTCTTCATGCGTCGATAGGGACATCCATCCCTATCGACCCTAGGGTTTTCTAGTATTGTCGAGTCTAGGTTTAGGGTTTTCACATTTTTTTTCTTAGTCGTGGTGCCTACCATAGGTTTTTGGCCTCCGAAAGGCCGAAAACTAGATCTTCATCCTCGCCAAGTATCATTTCGGACGTTTTGGCCTTTCGGACATCCGAAAGGTCTGAAAGTCTGAAAATCTGAACAAATGAAATCTCTAAATCAGACCATCTAGGCTCCTCACCATGTCTAGATGATTCGGTGTTCTTGAGCAAACCCCTCCTAGTTCAGTGTCCGAAACTCTGAAACCCTGACGGACTTGGCCTCACCTTTTCACCTGTTCGCACTTTCGGACTTTCAGTCTCTGAACTAGTTTTTGGTGTCTGAAACTCTGAAATGTCCAAAAGTGCAAAAACTTACACTTTTAACTTGCTTCCATAAGTTTAAATTGTTTTTTTTTTGTTTAATAAGCTACTGATATTTACCTTTTCTTGTAGGAATGACTGAACCAAAGACAACATCCCCAATGAAGTTTCAATACAAGGGGAATCCCCCTAGCTCCAAGGTGGGGAACAAACACAGCAAGATAACTGACACCAACATTGGGAATGTATATTGGAATGAATTCCTAACTTAGTGCTCCCAGCTAGCTAACAGATCTGAGGACTGCACTTCACTAGTCTATCCGGGCTCGTGAATGTAGTCGCACACCCAGTGGTTGTTTCATCTTCAGAACATATCATGACCCTATCCCATCACTACGATTCAGATAAGAGGGTGGTAGTGAACTCCAAAGATCAAGTAGTACTGGGCATTAGGCCAGATGTCATCGAGGATGTCTTTCACCTTCACAAAGGCATAGAAAAATTCTATGACTTTTATATTGAAAAGGGAAACAAATGGTTTGGTAATAGGGAGCAAACAGTAAATGAGATGATGAATAAGGAATACCTAAAGCAACCACTTCCCAAGAACAAAATGGACAAGATAGACCTCTGGAGAGGTTATATGAGAGATGATATCCAGGCAGCCATAGCAATGATAAGCAGGGTGTATGGGCTACCCCAGTCCACCCAACTTGAGCACTAGATGATCCTGCTGATAGAGAGGATCAGGGAACGAAAGGCAAGATTCCACTGGGGCACTATTATTAGTGATAACCTAGATGAGCAGTGAAGCATAACCCAAAATTCTACATGAGCACTTACATAATGTATCTACTAGCTGCACGGGCAGATTATCCCAGCCTCACCAAGAGGGGAAGTCTAAATGACCCAAATGCATGGCCCCATCTTGTATACCCACAGTTAGTAAAAGGAGAAAACATGTCAGAGGATTCCCCTGATTACCGAATAGTCAACGATGAATTCATTTTCACAGTCATCTGATCTATTGAGGGTGACATTGCTAAAAGAATGTCAGAACAAGCTGCTGCTAAGGTGAGGGCCATTGGGGCCTATTTCATCTAGTTTAGGACATTCACGTACATTCAGATAGCTGGGTCAACCATACAACCAAAGAAGCTACCCAGATATCCATCTGACTGGATAATCATATTGGAGATGGCCAGGCAGCTCGCGGATGCATACGAGCACATCAAGCATAAGAAGAAGCACTGTTGGGACTTTCCCATCTCTTTGGGACCCTATACACTACAGGACATGAAGGTTTGCAAGTCCCTTGCTTTTGAATGGGATGATTACCCCTTGCAAGTTTACAAGATAGTGCGAGCTCATTTTGACCCCATAGGTACTTATAGCCATATCATCAGCAGATTCTACGTACATCAACCACATCTGGAAGATCATTCGATAAACTGTATAGATGACCATGAAGTTAGAATTCGGGATTACTACATAATGAACCTAGCTCTGGCAAAAGAGGTGTTGAAGGTTCCTATTTCCCCGAAGATATGGGAATGTGAATTAGAGGATGTCTTAGAAGACATTTACACACAAGATAAGGTGTATGACCGACCAATCATGAACACCAAGGTAGACAAAGATGAAAATGATGACATAGACTTCAGGGCAAGCCACGTGATAAAAACCACCATATCTTGGATCAAGAAGCTGCACCGGATGAGTCCGATCCTGGTAAAAACATTAATGGAGCCCTCCAAGAAACTAGAGAAAAAACGAGGAGAGATGTCAACAACTCCTAAATATAAGAAGGCTCCCCCTAAGAAGCCAAGAACGGTGTATGGTCATGAACGACCAGTTGAATATGGCTCCAATCCTAGGCCTAAGAAAACCAAAATGAAGGGCAAGATTGACCCACCAATAGGATTGTCACAACCCCAATCAGGAGAGGGCCCATCCACCTCTGGCCAATCTTCCCCCACCACTGAGAAGAAAACCTATAAGAGGAAGAAGAGTTCCGAGTCTCCGCAATTGGAAACTATACAAGAACAGCCTGAGGAAGAGGATGCAAGTGAGCCCCTAGTCTGAAAGACTAGGTTATAGAAGAGGAGAGAAAAGGAGACCACTAAGAAACATAGAGAGGATCCCAAAGAACAGGATAAGCCTTTGGATCCATTAGGACTGGATGAATTTATGCTCTCTGATTTTGAAGGACTTGAAGGCTTTTCGGATCAGGGCCAAGATACATACACTGGGGCACCACCACTCATACAACCTCAAGTTTCCCTCACTCCACCACTGGTCACACAATCTCAGTTAGCCCTTACTCCTCCACCGATTTAGCTCACCAATCCTCTGGTGAATGTTCCTACTCCACTAGTAGGCCCCGATTCTACTCTAGGGCCTAAAACCCAAGACAGTGGGCCAACTCAGAGTTTAGTAACATATAATGTAGCTGGAGGGAGCCATGTTTTCACTCCACCACCTGACATACTTACTCCACCAACTTCCCTACTGACTCCAACACCTCCTCTTGTACCAACTCCACCTCCGTCTACTACCACCATCTCCTTATCTCCCACTACAGTCATGCCAACAATTATTCCACCAACATCAATCCCTTCAACATGAGCCACTCAGGAAACTGAAGGAGCAGTGGGCACAAATGACACATCACCTTTTTAGACCTCACTCGAGGCCATGACCGGTCTCAGGCCAGAAGTGGTAATTAATTCATCAGCCGACCAAGGCCCGGAGAAGGAAAGGGAAATGGAAATTAATGAGAAAGATAAGGAAGAGGAGGAAATCCAAAGGGATACAGAAGGGCATAGAATGGAAGAAGGAAAAGATGGACAAGGAAAATGGGCAGAGAAGGAATCAGAACAGGGAATAGCTCTATGGCAACAAGGCTTGACCTCAATTCTCCATGTGCCACCATATGAGCCAGTAAATACCTCCGGTAAACCTACTTGGTTTTCCAAGGAGATACAACCTCAGGAAAGAACCTACATAAGTGAACTGGATGGAGAAGATACAAGTATAACTGCTATGAGGCAAGCTTTTCACCATGTAGATGTGAGTGTGCCTACTAAAACTATGTCATATGTGACCCAAGACCCTAAGGGTTGGTGGACAACACAAATAGCTATCCCACCCCTGAGCACCACTCAAACCACGGATTCATCAGGAGACTACACATTCAAAGAGGTGGACTTGGGGGAACCAACCAGAGAACAAAGCAAGACATTAGCAGCCTTGGGACTCAAGCATGCTCTAGGGTTCATGAGTAAAGATGAAGAAACCATCAAGGCTTTAATAGACCAGAAGGAAGCATTGAAAGGGTTCGTCCAAAAGATGGTGGGTCCCATTGACCCAAATTGTTCAGAGGCTTCATTACAAGCCATGATTGATAAAGGGGATACACCAGATTTGCCAGCAGGATTAACCCCCTCTTTCATCCAAGCAAGTGCCGATTGGATAAATGACTTAAAGCAGTTTGGAGAGAAGACAATCCCGTCAATATTTAGGCCATATAGGACCATCTTGGTTGAGGTTAATTCACTCATCGACCTACTGGAAGATGACAGGGGTGTGGATGTCGAGTTAGCTAAGTGGCAGGCAGCTCTCCAGGATTTGGAGGTAATCAGAAAGCAACGCTTCCAAATTTTGGTCAAAGTCTATGAGGGAAAAGAACTGGATAAATTTGAGACTTGGACCAAGCAAATGGCCAAAATAATTAAGGCTTACAAGAATCACCAGGCCATCATAGGTGAAAAGCGGGAGGAGGTAATAACATGGGTCAATGATATAGATACATTCTTCACAGGGGTCGGCTTCAACGTCTATCAAGATGAAAGCCAACAAGCTCTGCGTTCCTCTAAGGAAGTGGTCCAATGGTTCAAAGATGTTCTGGCCGAAGTCAATACCAAGGAGGCCTTGCAGCAACTATTTTATATGAAAGAAGAGATACATAGAATGTTGCAGCACGAAGAAGAGATCACTTTCTTCACTTCTGAATTAAATATCTTCAGAAAGAAGCAAGAACGGAGGGTTGCCAAAGTAAAAAGGAAAGAGATCAATTATGAAGAAGTTCAAGAGATCGTGTAGAGGCTTCAGGTAGCTCACCTAGAAGTCTTCACTGGATAAATTTCTAGGGCTCAAATACCAGATGGACCAGGCAATATTTTCACTTGGTCAAAATTCACCAAGGCAATATTTTTTGGCCTTTCGGCCTCTGACTTTTCTGGCCTTTCGGCCCATATAGCAAAGAGTATTTTTCGGCCTTTCGGCCTGCAAAGATTTTGGCCTTTCGGCCTCCTCAAATTTTTTTGGCCTTTCGGCCCACGACAAGTCCAAACTTTTGGACCTCCAATTTTGAAGACATTAAAGTTTTAGGGTAGAGGTCGGGGTTTGAAAAAACTGGGTGTTTCCAGCGAGGTCACCTTTTTCAACACAAGTTTGACTCTAGATTAGATCAATGGACAACTTGAGTTCATTTCAGAGGAACTAAGGGTCTCCTATCAGTTCCCACTGTCAGAAATAGCCCAGGTGAAGAATCGAAGAAGCATCCACCAAGATCAAGAAGAAGACTCCCAGTTCACAGAGGGAATTCTCCTCCTTTCTCTCTCTCTTCTCTGGCAGATTTTGCCCTCTTTGCATGAGAAAATGCATTGTAAATGGGTTTAAGAATCCATGCAAGTTACACAGTATCAGTTAGCAGTAGTTTACCTTCAGCAAAGTTCTAGTTTTAGTTCTATTTCTCTAGTTTAGACTCTTTGATGCCCTAACTCTGAAAATCAGAGTTGTGGATCAAAACTCTATATATTGTAATAAAAAAACAATGTAAAGGGTCAAATTTTTAATACAATAAAGATCTACATTGGGTGCTTCATTCGTGGTGTGTGAATTACTGCTATCTATGCGAATTTATTGAATGTATGCTTGCATTATTCTTTATTTTCAGAGAGCCCTTTGTGTTATTGTGTTTCAAATTCGTGCTACTTTTAGTTGGAGTTTGCTGCTGTGCATCTACCTTGTTGTGACGAATGCATGGAGGAGATCATCTTTGGGCTTAATGATAAATCTGTCTCATGGGTGTGCACATCTTGGTGGCTTCGTGATTTGATAGATTTTGAATATCTTGCATGAGTGAATACGTCTTCTCTCCAAACGCTTGCATCCATGGAGTAGTGAATTGTGACTTGGTCTGATTTATGCTTTGTGGGTTGTTCCAAATCTCTCCAGCATTTAATTCGTAAGGAAGGGTTTATGGCAGTTTTTCTCCTTAGGATTTCACTTTCCTCGTAATTTGCTTCATTTCTCGTAACTCTTCTCTCATTAAAACACTGTCATTAATTCTGAAAATTACCATCTTGAAAATACAAAATTGCATTTTATTTACAAACACCCATACTTGTTAAGATGGTAAATACCCCAAAAAAAAACAAGAATTAACAATATTTTGTAGTTAGTTATCTTAAACGTACCAGCAAAGGCCTCCTCATGAACAATCACATTTATCTTCAACTGAGTAACCAAGCAAGTTGTGACCTGACCCTAGAGAACCTTGGGAATGACTCTGTTATTCTTTCAAGAGAGGAAATCGAATCTCGAGATCCTAGCAAGTTGGCTTGTGTTAAAACAATGCTCAATAGAAGTGGCACTAGAAGGAGGGCCTCAAGACTCAAGAGCTAGATAATATTGGATCTTTCTCCCCAGAGAGGTTCGAGTGTGTGCTTAGATCATCTCCAAAAAGAGGCAAGTTTCTTGAACTCACTCACCACAGAAGGGCTCGCAGCGACAAGGTTAAAGCAAGGGATAAATCTTCTCATCACCTCGATGCACCTCAAATTCCTCTTGGACAGTAATCACGCATTTTTGCCCCAACTATTACTGTAGCCGTCAATCAAAATCAGAACTTGCTAAATCAAAATTTGCAGCAACCTCATCCGATGGCTTTTTTGCTAAAGCAACAAGCTCACCTTTGAACTTTGTTGGGAAACTCCATGAGTTACCTAAAAATCCGGAGAAGTTTTGTACATGATTCATATATAGAGAATCTAGGATAGCGGAAGAACATATCTGCGCCTTCAAGGAAATTTGCAACCGTAAAGAGATTGCCCACCAAGATGTTGTCTGTCGTCTCGTCCCATATACCTTGGGAGAATTTGCATACAACTGGTACCTTAATTTATCACGAGGGTCTATCTCAGTATGGAATGACTTTGAAACCAAATTCCTCAATCAATTCAAATTGTATGTTGATCCTGCTGCAACACATCACCAGTTCATAACCACGAGGAAAGATCCTAAGGAGCCCATTGCTATGTTTAATCATCGCTTTCACAAAATGCAACAAAATCTAGAAGCTCCTTACACTATACCAGATGAGGTTGTCATACAATTTTACCTAAAGGCTCTAGACCCATTCACCTCAATATTTCTAAGAAGGCTTCCCCCGGCAGATAGAGATACAATTGAAAAGGTGTATAATGAAGCCATCACTTTTACTCAGCAAATGGACCCACAAGAAGGAAGCTATGCAGCTGTGCCCATCCCAAGTAATCTTTTTGTCCCACACCCATTTGCAGCAAATAATCAATCCTTGGCCAAACACTTACCCATATCGGCACAACCATGTACAACTATGCCTCCATCCATTACTTATCTGGGCTACGAAGCTCATAAAATGGCATTCATGGAACAAAGGGTTGTACCCCACAATTAGCCTGATGCTCTCATGGCTTCTGAGTTGGACGTTGTAAAGAAGACTTTATCACAGCTCACTAGCGAAGTCACCAGAATGAAGCTAAACCCACCCCAAAATCAAGGTGGATACCAATGAGCATCTGCTGGTCCAAATACATACCCTCATAATCCAAACCGGGGTTTCAATACATATAGCAACAACAATGCACAAGAGAAACCATTTGGGCAACAAAGGCCAAATCGGCCATGGAACACTAGACTAAATAATGGTAACATCCCAGCAGATAATGCCAATACTTATGAGGCTTCTGAAACCAATTTTGTCGGGGATCCAAGTAGGCTTCAGGACAATAATGGATATGTGAACAACTCCCAAGACCACTACACCCAGAATCCAGAGGGGCCCCCGGTACAATTCAATGCTATGTTGTTTGATTCTTATGAGTCTGGAAAAGAGGGAAGCTCAGAAGCTTATATGGGAGAAGATGAATTTGTGTTCCCTTTTCAGAGAGAAAATGAACCCAAATATTCTAAGGTTCATGCCTTCCATAATGATCAGCGAAACCCACATAACCTTCAGAGTAGAAAGGAACCCCTCATTGACAGCATACCTCTAGGGAAGCAACCAACTCCACCAAATCCTCTGGCTAGTAACAATCCCATACCTCCAAAGGGCCCAAACACCATACCTCCTACGACAGGTACATATGCTAGCTACCGAGGAACTACCTGGTCAAATGACAAGTATAGTGCAATAGATGAACTCAAGAAAACTAAGGTGAAAATCTCGATGTTCAAATTATTATAAGGTTGCCTATCTCAAAAGGAAGCCCTTTTAAGATCCTTAGATCATTCAAGACCTAGCCCATTGACCAACAGCACTAGTGCACCCACATCCAATGTCAATACATCTGAGGCATTCCCAGCAGTATTCACGGATAGGACAGAGGTCCCGCCATTCTTACTCAACTTGCGAATGTTCGGGAAGAACCTACATAACTTCCTAATCAATTCAGGAGATTCATGCAACGTTATGCCCCTGTCAATTTGCCAAAAGTTGGAGATGGTGCCCCAAGTAACGAACCGAGTGGTCATACAATTGGAAAAAACTAAGGTCAGAGTAATTGGTTTGCTCAAGGATGTACACATTCAACTAGTCACAGATCCCTGGATACAAGAACACATTGATATACACATAGTAGACATCCCCGAAACTTATGGGATGTTACTAAGCTGAGAATGGACTAGATGCTTAAGAGGATGGCTCTCTATAGACTTCACCCAACTTTGGCTACCTTGGAGAGGTTTGAACAACTAGATCAAGATAGATGCAGAACCGAAGCTGAAAAGGATGATCACTAAATACAATTCCCCGAATGAAGTCTTGTTCACTCAAATCGATTTGGGAACTTATCGATTGGACGACATTTTCATGTTTCAAATTTGAGAAGGTGAAGAGTTAGACCATAGTCCCATCCAAGGTCTCCTAGACCTGAAGATTGGTGATGACATCTTCTAGAGTTTCATCAATAGCACAACGGCTAGCCTACGGCACCTGGGTCAAGACGCAGATCCCAACATCTTATTGCTACTTGGACACTACTGATTACATCAGACTTATAGTCATTCTAAGTTTACATGCCCTAGTTCTCAAAAGGCACTGTCACAAGTGTTGGCTCAAATTGCCAACCAAATGAGCCACCAAAAGCATAGAGATTAAAGGGAGATGTACTAGGGATAGAAGATGGCAACAACATCGCACCAGGTATGGACAACCTAGTCCTGACACATAGTCCACCTCAAGATCAAGACAGTGGGTCAGATCCGGAAGATAGAAGCCTTGCCCTGAACATACTTATTGATTGGAGTACCTCAGATAATGGAGCATGTCCCCCTCACAAGGGAATACTAGAAGATAAAGACAATGAAATCCTCGAACCTGGGCATACTCAAGATACAGGAGAATCAACTTCTTCCGGCAGCGAGGGAGAGAGGGGCCGAAAACCAAGTACTGAGGATTCTTCCAAGAAAAGCTCAACTAGAACCAGCCGTACTAAACCACCTCAGATATGGAAACTGCGCTTCGATGGTTCCAAATGTAAGCGAGGAGCGAGTGCCGAGATCAAATTGATAAACCCAAGGGGTAAGTCCTTTTATGCTACTTATAGATTACAGTTCCTTTGTACTAATAATGTTGCAGAATATGAAACACTGGTTCGCGGACTCCTCCTAGCTAACGAGAAAGGAATCAAGATCTTGATGGTGGAAGGAGACTTGCAATTGGTTGTCAAGCAGATCCGTAGTCAGTACACTTGCAATGATAAGAGGCTCTCAGCCTACCGAAATAGGGCATGGGATCTGATCAACGACTTCGATGCTTTCAACATCAAAACCATCCTGAGAAGAAAGAATGTCATCGCTGACGCATTGGCTATCTCAGCTAGTTCATTACACCCAATGGAGAAATCCAAACTAAAGAAATTCTTGGTTGAACTTGTTGTAGCCCCGGCCATCCTGAACAATGTCACTAACTTTCACGTCTTCCAAGATGATCAACATATTTTAGAGTTTATCATGTGCACTGGCGTATTCGAAAAGCAGATCATCGATGAGGAGAAAAATGGGGAGGAAACAGTCGAACCTAAAGAACCTGATGATTATGGTGTCATAAACCTGAAAAACCAATGCCATACCCAAGGGAATGGTAGAACTGGAGAGTATTTTTGACAGTGATAAGACTGATATACGAAGACGCCCCGATGTGACACCTGATGGTAAAGAGTGTGACACCTACAACCTAGGCACGGAAGAGAAACCAAGGGAAGTCCACATCGGAAAGGTGGGGACCAAAGAAGAAAAGGAGAGAATGGTCCAGCTTCTCACTGAATATCGAGATGTCATAGCATGGAGTTATGAAGAATTAAAGACATATGACACCTCAGTCATAGTGCACAACATCCCTTTGAAGCCAAATTCTAAGCCTTTCTGACAACGACAAAGACCCATGAATCCCACTATGGAGCCCTTAATTTAGAAGGAAGTCCAGAAGTTGCTTGATGCTAGGATCATCTTCCCGATTCAACATTCTACATGGGTTGCAAACCTAGTACCGGTAAGGAAGAAGACTAGAGAAATCAGGCTATGAGTAGACTTCCAGAACCTCAACAAGTCCTCTCAAAAGGATAATTACCCGCTCCCATCTCTAGATGAAGTGCTGCAGAAGGTTAATGGATCTCAGATGATGTCATTCCTGGATGGCTACTACGGGTATAATTAGGTGATGGTACAGGAAGAGGACAGACTAAAAATAGCATTCACCACAAAGTGGGGGCCTTTCGCATACCGACCAATGCCTTTCAGACTGATTAATGCTGGTGCCACCTTTCAAAGAGCAATGGACATAGCCTTCAAAGGATTAGTTGGAAGGTGCATTATCATCTACATGGATGATCTCACATTCTACTCAAAATTAAGAGCTGACCACATAAGTGACCTCAAAAAATGCCTTTAGAGGTGTAGAGAATTTGGGATCTCCCTCAACCCCAAGAAATGCGTGTTCGAGGTAACTGAAGGAAAGCTCTTGGGGCATATCATCCCCAAAAAGGGGATATCTATTGACCCCAAAAGGGTGGAGTCGATCCTAAAATTGACACCACCTCATAGTCGCAAGGAACTAAAATCTTTCTTTGGAAAGATCAACTTCATCAGGAAATTCATTAGTGGCTTCGCGGAAATAGTGAAACCATTGAATGACATGCTCAAGAAAGATGCCAAGATTGAATGGGCTCTCCTAGTCAAGAGGTCTTTCGAAGAGATTAAGAATGCCATTGCCACGACACCAGTCCTGACTACACCATCCCTTTTAAGGTCTACTCCTTCATGTCAGAACACTCATGTCTAGGCATTCTCACACAGAAAAAGAATAGCGAACATGAAAGGCCCATCACCTTTATGAGTTTCCCTTTCAAAGATGTTGAGCTCAGATACCCAAACTTGGATAAGCAATCATTTGCCCTTGTCAAGGCAGTGAAGAAATTCAGACATTACATTTTAAGGAGTAAAGTCATTGGGATAGTCCCAGATGCGGTAGTTAAATCTCTCCTGATGCAGAATGAGCTGGGAGAACGAAGAGGAAAATGGATGGCAATTCTCCAAGAGTTTGACCTAGAGATCCAACCAATGAAATTGGTAAGAGGCCAGGGCCTGATAAAGCTGATCTCTGAGTTTGAAGAAGGTCTGGTATGCCAAACACACACCCACCAAGGTGTGATCATGGATGTATGGTACCAAGACATAGTGTATTATCTGTTGCAGAATCGCTGCCCCAAAGAAATGAACAGTTCCCAGAGAAGAGCTTTGAATATCAAAAGCAGCTCCTACATGTTGAAGAATGGACAACTCTACAAACGCAATTATGAGGGTTTGTATTTAAGGTGTCTAGATAGAATGGAGGCAAAGCAGATACTAGTGGACTTTCATGACAAATATGGAACGGGACATGGATCGGCGGAGGCCACAGCTCACCAAATCCTGAGGGCAGGGTATTTTTGGCCTACAATATTTAAAGATATCGGCGAACACGTGAGATCCTGCCACACTTGCCAAACTAGCGCGACCCGAGAGAGAAATCCAGCAATGCCTTTACAACCAGTCTATGAGGTATGCCCATTTTCCCAATGGGGCTTGGATTTTTTTGGAGTGATTAACCCCCCTTCATTTGTAGGACATAAGTTTATCTTAACAGCTACCGATTATTGCACGCACTGGACGAAGGCGCAAGTGTTGAAAAATTGTACCACTGAGGTCATGACCAAATTCATGGAGGAACGCATCATAACTAGGTTTGGGATGCTATTCTACCTGGTATGTGACAATGCCCCCTCTTTCTCTTCAGCCTCACTCACGCAATGGGCCTTCAAAAACCAGGTAATCCTCAAATTCTCTTCAAATTACTATCCACAAGGCAATGGCGTAGCAAAGTCTACAAACAAATATCTGACAACAGTGATCAAACACTTCCTAGATGACAATCCCAGGAACTGGCACACTCAGCTAAAATATGCTTTATGGACTGATCGCGTAAGGATCAAGAACGCCCTGGGGACATCTCCATACCAACTATTCTATGGCTTGCAACTAGTCTTTCCTATGAACTTGAAGATCCCAATTCTAAGATTCATGGACCAATATGTAGGGGAGGAAGATCGGGTACAAGTTAGACTCATGAATCTCCTAAAGCTAGAGGAGAAACAGACTTTGGCCCTGGAACATGTATCCAAGCATCAGGCTGTAGTCAAAAGGTGGTTCGACAAGAGAGCTACCATCAAATCCTTCAGGATCTCTGACCTTGTCCTCATGTGGGATAAGGCAAAAGAAAAGCCAGGCAGCCACACCAAGTTCCAAAGACTATGGATAGGCCCTTACCAAATATCAGAGATCCTAGGGGAGAACACTTTTAGGATCAGCACATTGGACAGAGAGTTGACCCCATTGCCAGTCAATGGGCCATACCTCAAACACTAATTTGGATCCTAAATGGGACTATTTTTCATCCCTTATACCATAGTCACTTTTGCATTTTTTCCTTTTTCTTTGTTGTTTTCGCCATCAATCCTTTCTTTCGCTTGTGTTTTGTCCTTTTGTGAGGGCTTTTTTGTTGTTTCGGGTCAGTATGTTTTGGATCTAGTCCAGGGTGTCTTGCAAGAGGAGCAGAGGTATTTCTTTGTCAAATTTCTCCAAGGATGTAGGTAGCGTAAGAGAACCTTCCCAAAGACAAAGTAGTGATGATTATCATTAATAGACAAGAGGAAGTTCAAAGTTTGGTCATCCTGATCACAAGACACATTAAGGTACAAACACTAGAGGGCGTTGGTTTCTAAGGCATTTTTCAGTTGTAGCCAACCTGAGTGCATAGGTTCGGGTACCCATCGATCCCAGAACCCAAGTCTAAACTGAATGCGAAGGCAATAACAAAAAGAAGAAGAGCCCAAAAGGGAAAGCGAAAGAAACACTCACAAGAAAAGTGCCCCAAAGACGTCACAAGTAAAAGATCTGGGCAACACCGCCTAATTGTTGCCTTGGATCACACAAAAAAAAAAAAAAAGAAAGAAAAGAAGTTATGGACCTGAATACATGGAACACACTGAGCGTCCAAGGCTCGATACATCTCCGAGCAAGCAAAAGGAACATACTGGTTTTCCAAAAGATGGAGCTCCCACAAAGAGGGTTATGACCTAACAGGCAGAACAAACTTGGGTGACTGTGACAACCTCTACCAGGGCTATGAACGCCCAGCTGGCAGTAGACCAAGGTTATACTTGGGACTCGGGGAAAACTTTGTCGGGGCTATGAACGCCTGACTGCCAGCAAAGCTCTTTCTGGGAAGCCTTGGTTTATTTGGAAAAATTTGGGTATAACTGGGAAATACCTTGGTTATCACAACCAAAGGTCAAGGAATGAACACACATGAACACACATAGCAAAACTAACGAAAGAACCTCAGATTGGAGGTCATTGAAGAATCACGACTCCACCGCCTCTTGGTTTGGTTCTACTGCAAAGCTACTTTCTGAAAGATTATTGATGATAAAGAAATGCCTTGGTCATTCCTCCTTTTGTCGGGGCTATTTGTTGTGGGTCCACAACACACACCCCATTTTAGGTCCTCTGACCATGGGGACCCCCCTTCTTTTTGTCTTTTTTTCCTTTCGTCATGTTCGCCCCTTGTAGAGATCTAGTCAGCCACTGGGAAAGATTACTAAAACCAAAGCAAATAAAGGAAGAACCCTTTTTCAGCCTTTTAGAGGACTTAGGTCCTCCAAAATTCCGAAATGGCCAAAAGGCTAAAGACCCGACCTTTCGTTCATTTCGGCATTTTGGAGGATCTAAGTCCTCTGAAATGCCGAAATGGCCAAAAGGCCGAAGACCCGACCTTTCGGCTCTTTCAGAATTTCAGAGGACTTAGATCCTCCAAAATATTGAAATGGTCGAAAGGCCAAAGACCCGACCTTTCGGTGTTTTCAGACTCCGAAAACACCGAAAGGCTGAAGGCTTGGTTCCCTGTTTGGTCTTTTCGGCCTTTCGGGGTCTGAAACCCCAAAAACCGCTGACGTCAACCCGCGGGTTATAAAAGAGGTGACTTCCTTTTTCTTTTCACTCTGCGTTTTTTCTCTGTTCATGCTCTTTCTCACGACTCCGCTTGTTTCTCTTCGCCGACCGCTTCTACCTCTGAGCCACCTGGTTTCCCTCCCCTTCTCATTTGTCCAAGGTAAGTCCTCCTCGCTCTCTTTTCGCTTCTCATTTTCATCTAGGTCTAGTTTTGTTTGTCTCTTTGGTGCACCTAGTGCTTGTCCAGCCTAGGGCATTTTGTTTCGTCACCCTCTCAAGCTTCTGTGTCTTCATGCATCAACAGGGACGTCCCTCCCTATCGACCCTAGGGTTTTCTGGTATCATCGAGTCTAGGTTTAGGGTTTTCACATTTTTTTTGTCAGTCGCGGTGCCCACCACATCTTTTTGGCCTCTAAAAGGCCGAAAACTAGATCTTCATCCTCGCCAAGTACCGTTTCAGACATTTCAGCCTTTCAGACATCTGAAAGTCTGAAAATCCAAACAAAGGAAATCTCCAAAGACCATCCAGGCTCCTCACCATGTTCGAATGATTCGGCATTCTTGAGCAAACCCCTCCTAGTTTGGTGTCTGAAACTCTGAAACCCCAATGGACTTGGCCTCACCTTTTCACCTATTTGTACTTTCGGTCTCCGAACTATTTTTCGGAGTCTAAAACTTCAAAATGTCTGAAAGTGTGAAAACTTACACTTTTAACTTGATTCCATAAGTTTAAATTGTTTTTTTTTCTATTCAATAAGCTACTAATATTTGCCTTTTCTTGCAAGAATGATTGAACCAAAGACAACATCCCCAATGAAGTTTCAATACAAGGAGAATCCCCCTAGCTCCAAGGTGGGGAACAGACACAGTGAGATAACTAACACCAACATCAGGAATGTAGATTGGAATGAATTTCTGACTCAGTGCTCCCAACCAGCTAACAGATCTGAGGACTGCACTTCACTAGTCCTATCCTGGGTCGTGAATGCAGCCACACACCTAGTGGTTGTTTCATCTTCAGAACTTATCATGACCCTATCCCATCACTATGATTCAGATAAGAGTGTGGTAGTGAACTTCGAAGATCAAGTAGTACTAGACATTAGGCCGGATGTCATCGAGGATGTCTTTCACCTTCACAAAGGCATAGACAAATTTTATGACTTTTATATTGAAAAGGGAAACAAATGGTTTCATAATAGGGAGCAAACAGTAAACGAGATGATGAATACGGAATACCTGAAGCAACCACTTCCCAAGAACAAACTGGACAAGATAGACCTTCAGACAGGTTATGTGAGAGATGATATTCAGGCAGCCATAACAATGATAAGCAGGGTGTATGGGCTACCCCAGTCCACCCAACTTGAGCACTGGATGATCCTGCTGATAGAGAGGATCAGGGAATGAAAGGAAAGATTCAACTAGGGCACTATTATTAGTGATAACCTGGATGAGCAGTTGACAGCAGTGAAGCATAACCCAAAATTCTACATGAGCACTTACATAATGTATCTACTAGCTGCATGGGCAGATTATCTCGTCCTCACCAAGAGGGGAAGTCTGAATGACCCAAATGCATGGCCCCATCTTGTATACCCATAGTTGGTAAAAGGAGAAAACATGTCAGAGGATTCCCTTGATTACTGAATATTCAATGACGCATTCATTTTTGCAGTCATCCGATCTATTGAGGGTGACTTTGCTAAAAGAATGTCAGAAGAAGCTGCTGCTAAGGCGAGGGCCATTGGGGCCTATTTCATCTAGTTCAGGACAGTCATGTACATTCGGATAGCTGGGTCAACCATACAACCAAAGAAGCTACCCATATATCCATCTGACTGGATAATCATATTGGAGATGGCCAGGTAGCTCGTGGATGCATACGAGCACATCACGCATAAGAAGAAGCACTGTTGGGACTTTCCCATCTCTTTGGGACTCTATACACTACAGGACATGAAGGTTTGCAAGTCCCTTGCTTTTGAATGGGATGATTGCCCCTTGCAAGTTTACAAGACAGTGCGAGCTCGTTTTGACCGCATAGGTACTTATAGCCATATCATCGACAGATTCTATATACATGAGCCACATCTGGAAGATCATTGGATAAACTGTATAGATGACCATGAAGTCAGAATCCGAGATTACTGCAGAATGAACCTAGCTCTGGAAAAAGAGGTGTTGAAGGTTCCTATTTCCTTGAAGATATGGGAATGTGATTCAGAGGATGTCTTAGAAGACATTTACACACAAGATAAGGTGTATGACCGGCCAATCATGAATGCCAAGGTAGACAAAGATGAAAATGATGAAATAGACTTCAGGGAAAGGCACATGATAAAAACCACCATATCTTGGATCAAGAAGCCACACCAAATGAGTCTGATCCTGGTAAAAACATTAATGGAGCCCTCCAAGAAAGTAGAGAAACAATGAGGAGAGAAGTCAACAGCTCCTAAATATAAGAAGGCTCCCCCTTAGAAGCCAAGAATGGTGTATGGTCATGAACAACCAATTGAATATGGCTCCAATCCTAGGCCTAAGAAAACTAGAATGACGGGCTAGATTGAGCCACCAACAGAATTGTCACAACCCCAATCAAGAGAGGGCCCATCCACCTCTGGCCAATCTTCCCCCACCGGTGAGAAAAAACCTATAAGAGGAAGAAGAGTTCCAAGTCTCTGCAGTTGGAAACTATACAGGAAGAGCCTGAGGAAGAGGATGCAATTGAGCCCCTAGTCCAGAAGACCAGGTTACATAAGAGGAGAGAAAAGGAGACCATTAAGAAACATAGAGAGGGTCCCAAAGAATAGGATAATCCTTTGGATCCATTAGGACCGGATGAATTTATGCTCTCTAATTTTGAAGGACTTGAAGGCTTTTCAGATCAGGGCCAAGATACATACACTGGGGCACCACCACTCATACAACCTCAATTTTCCCTCACTCCACCACCACTCATACAACCTCAAGTTGCCCTCACTCCACCACCGGTCACACAATCTCAGGTAGCTTTTACTCCTCCACCGGTCCAGTTCACCAATCCTCCAATGAATGTTCCTACTCCACTAGTAGGCCCCGATTCTACTCCAGGGCCTAAAACCCAAGACAGTGGGGCAACTTAGAGTTTAGTAATAGACAATGTAGCTAGAGGGAGCCATGTTTTCACTCCACCACCCCACATACTTACTCCACCAACTTCCCTACCAACTCCAACACCTCCTCTTGTACCAACTCCGCCTCCGTCTACTACCACCATCTCCCACTACAATCATGCCAACAATTATTCCACCAACATCAATCCCTTCAACATGTGCCACTCAGGCAACTGAAGGAGTAGTGGGCACAAATGACACATCACCTTTTCAGACCTCACTCGAGGCCATGACCGGTCTCAGGCTAGAATTGGTAATTGATTCATCAGCCGACCAAGGCCCAGAGAAGGAAAGGGAAAAGGAGGTTAATGAGAAAGATAAGGAAGAGGAGGAAATTGTAACGCCCCACCAGGGAACCCAAGAGGACTGAACATCTAATCTCTAAAGATGAAGTCAAATTTTTATTTTTTTATAAAACTATTACAATGCACATATAAAAAAGAATCGATACACATATGCTCACAAAACATGAATGCAACATAACTAAGATTTCCTAGTCCTCATAGGTTCCCTAACACTTCTACTCAAACA
>MU224687.1:1314888-1328848 GCA_018584345.1 Thuja plicata | reverse complement strand
AAGAACTAGTGAAAATAGTAATCTTTATTTGAAGGAAGATACTGATGCTAACATTTTGATTGCTGAGATATTTGTTGATGACATCATATTTGGAGGCAATGATATGCTATGCAAATCATTTGCAAATTAAATGAGAAAAGAATTTGAGATGTCTATGTTTGGAGAGATCAAGTTCTTTCTTGGTATGTAGATCATGCAACAAGATGAAGGTATTTTCATTACACAATCCAAATACATCAAAGAAGTACTGAAAAATATTCAAGATGGAAGAGTCCAAACCAGTTGGAACACCAATGGCAACTGGATGCAAGCTGACAAAGGAAGACAACTCATCAGAGGTAAATCAAACTTTGTATAGATCAATGATTGGAAAACTCATGTATGTTGTACATACTAGACCAGATATTGCACATGCAGTAGGAATAGTTGCTAGATTTTTTGCTAATCCCAGGGAATCACATATGACTGTTGTGAAAAGAATTTTAAGATATCTGAAGAATATCGAGGAATATGGCTTATGGTATAGAAGAGAAGGCAAATTTGAACTTAAGGTCTTTATCGACGCTGATTGGGCTGGAAATATTGATGACCGGAAGAGCAAAACTAGAGGAGCATTCTTTATGGGTGACAGACTTGTCACATGGACCAGCAAGAAGCAAGGATGCATCTCTCAGTCTACTATAGAAGCAGAGTATGTTGATATTGCTGCAAATTGCTCAAATATTTCATAGATCAAACAGTTACTGGAAGGTATGCATATGAAAATTATTGAACCAGTAATTATCTACTATGATAATACAAGTGCAATAAACATTTCCAGGAATCTAGTCATGCATGCTAAAACAAAGCATATTTCCATCAAGTATCATTATTTGAGAGAACAAGTCCAGGCAAAGGAGGTGATACTTGAGTATGTGCAATCAAAGGAACAATTGGTCGATATCTTCACCAAGCCACTGCCCAATGATGCATTTGAATACTTGAGAAAGAGACTAGGGGTCAGATCCTTGTCTACTGGTCTATAAGATGACTAGAAGGTTGCATCAGCCAACATATTATCATAATACCATTCATGTTGATGCAAGCATAGAGATAGACTTCAATGATAAATCTATACTCAATAAAGTATTTATCTACTCCAAACACAAGAAGATATTACCGATGGATTGGGAAATTCAAGGAATATATTATGGATAGAAAGGATCCATTTGGCAAAGATGTTTGTTTGTCATTGTTGTCGAAGGGAGAGAGATATCTCATTATCATACTGATAAAGGGAGAGATTATATCCATCAATGTATCCAGAGGGAGAGATGTAACAAGAATGGGAGAGTACACACAAAGAGAAAGAATTGCTGACAAGAGACATTAAAAGAAAGGAGAACAGTCAAAGGGAGAGAGTTTGACACAAAAGAAGAACACATCACATCAGAGAAAGAAAGATTCTACATCTATCTAGTGAAGGGATTGAAGATAGAAGGAAAGCTGCAATAATCAAATCAAAGCTATTTGAGCTTACCAAAAGCTAAACATTTGTAATAGTTACATTAGGAAAGCTTGATGAAACTGTATATTTCATATTATTTTAGTAATAGTATAGTATGATAATGTAGTATGTTGCCATCAATGCCAAAGGGAGAGATTGATGACATGTAACTGATTGAATATTTGAAGATGTTAAGTTGATGATCATGCAAGGCATTAATTCAGTTAATGTATTGTATTGTCATTGATGTCAAATTGATATAATCTGTATGGTCATGGAAATACTGCCAAAGACTTCAAAGAACCAATGAATCAAAGGATATGATGTGAGTAATGCATATAAGTCAAGTGTTCACTAAGTGACTATATACACCGACGGAGTTGCCGCCAATGGACAGAGTAAAAGAGAAAAGTCACAGTGTTACCTAACGATCTAATGCACAACATTACCAATGAGCAAAGTCACAATGTTGCCCAATGAGAAAAGCACAGAGTAACTCGATGGAAAGAATTACAGTGTTGCTCAACAAAAAAGACAAGGATGGAGATCCTGATGACAACTAAAGTCACACCGAAGGAATAGTCAGTTATCACCAATGACTAAATAGAGTGTTGACTGACATAATAGAGAGTTCATAAAATGACAAAATGCTTAGCTGTCAAGAAGCTAAAGATAGACTTAATTGATACTTATCATTGTTTTAATCATCCAGATAAAGACGGAGATAAGAAATTGATTTAAAGTTGATTTGTCCAGTTGGAAAGAAGATCTCTTTGAGATAAAACTAGAGTTTGCTTTAAATCTAATTGGCGAGAATTGTGGATTACACCAAGATTCAAAAAATCCAAGAAAAGGTAAATCATGTCTATAAAGAGACAAACCCAATTAATTACGAAGGAAGTGTGGGGTGAAAAAGAGAAGAGGAAAGATGCTAAAGAAAATTTGAAGGAGAAGAAAGTCTTCATTCAGTCCTGATCAATCAAGCTAAGGAAAGAGCCAGATTCTATAGACACCGATGAACAGTAAGGTGAAAACATAGAGCAGAACAGTGTGGAGCAAAGGTATAGAATTGATTATATTGATTAGAGAGGTAATGCACTTACAATAGATCTGAAAATTTGCAATTAAGTTGTATGTATGAACAAATTATTAATGTTTCAGTTTAACCATTGAAGTATCAAGTCTCTTAATCGAGCAGGACTTAAAAGTCTTCTACAATTGAGATACATCCCAAGGAGTATCAAAAATTTTGATCATGAAAGTAGCATTAGATATGCCTGATACCTATTGACAGACTAAGTGAGTGTTTGATCAAGGATGGTAGCATTAGATGCCAGATAGTAGGTGACAAACTATCTTTTAAATCCTCTAATAAGGTCACACCTAACATTGTGTTTGTAACCTTTAACAGGGTTGGCTCCTAATAGAGCTCACTTCAGAAGAGTGAAAATTTGGGGTACCGGTCCAAGTGGGTTTTCCCTTAACAGGGTTTCCACATTAAAAATCCATGTGTTATGTGTTTATGTTTCATTACTTTACTATTTTACATTTCACATATGCAATTCTGGATTTATCGGTATACTCTACATATTTATTGTGTTTCGGTAAATAGTTGACTACTTATTAGTAATCATACAGAAGATAAATTTACAAAGCATTCCAACAAGTAGTAAAATTGATATAAGTATTTCAAGGCATTCATCTTGTAGGACAGAAGATAACTAAAGACATAATTTGTGGTTATAAGTTTTAAGGGTTGATTTAAGGATGAATTTTTAAGGCCACTGATTCACCCCCCCTCTCTCAGTTATTACTAACATGATCACACTCAAAATCAATCAAATTCTTTCTCAAATAGCAAAACTGACTTCATCATCAAAAGACTAAGGGCATGGCAGTTTCCTTCGATCAAGTTGAGACTGTTGGATAGAAGGCTTCAACGCTAAACAAGTTAGATATCTATGCCTACAATCTCCTAGGTCTTTATGTTGGAAATGAGATGAGTAACTAAGAGGGGAGGGGTGAATCAGTTACTACAAAAAAATCCAAGTCCCTTAGATGTCTTGAACAATATGTCACTGTTACTCGGTCAATTAAGATATTCTATTGTAACTCGGAGAACCAATCAATCTTAAGATATATAAAGTAATTATCCTTTTAGATATTATGTGTAGAAACATAAATCATAAATGAATGAACATAGATGACACCAATATTTAATGTAAAAACCTAATATGGGAAAACCACCAATTGTAACTAGTTACTGTTTTTCACTCTTCTGAAGTGAGCCCTGTTAGGAGCCAACCCTTTTAAAGGTTAAAATAACACACTATTAGGTGTGGCCCTGTTAGAGGATTTAATCACCCTATAAGGAGTGGCCTTGTTAGAGGTCTTCAACCACTTCAATATAGAAATGTCACCTTGTGAGAGGATTTACAAAAGGTTGTTAAAAGATTTGAATCACTACTAGAATTGTTAGAAAGAAACAATAGATTGACTTGATTGTACTATAGACACCTAAAAATGGTTCATTGCCTATGCCCCTTTTTAACATGTCTTCTATATTGTGTGTTTGATCTTTATCATTCACTAATATTGTGTCATTCTTCCATGTCATCAATTACTAACAATTCTACTCTCTTTATCAAATCTATCATTTTCCAAATCATTTCCGATCAACCCTAAATCGATCCTATTTGATCCTAAACCATTCCAAACCTTCCTAAATCAGTTCAAATCTATCCTATTCTATTCCCAATCATTTTCAAAATTGTCTGGACTGATTCTGACCATTATGGGGCATTGTCCAAGATCACCGATGCCTAATTAACCCAATCAAACCAATCGATCAAAACCCTAATTCAATTCAATCAATCTTATCATCATTTTAGGAGCATTGTCCAAGATCATCGATGCTCCGTATCCTTTCAATCAACCATTTGATAACACTGTCAAAGATCATTGGTGTTATCGCTATCAATCTATCAATTTCAATTCAATAGTATTGTTCATTATTGTCAATACTATCTCTTATTATCATTTCGGGAACATTGTTAAAGATCATCGATGTTTCCCCATTTCAATCTTACAATGCCATCAAAGTTCATTGGCACTTTCAAATCATTTCCAATCATCATTATTCGGGCGCATTGTCAAAGCTCATTGATGCCTCGTGATTTCCTAAACTATTCTGGAACCCTCAGAATTAACCCTAATCATTATCAACATTATCAAAACCCTTTCAATTCAACATCAAAATCTTCAATTCAACCTATTTCTCACTAATTTCCCCTTTTTGATGAATAACCCATAGTTTATCCTAAGTCCTAATTGAATAAATAAATAAACTTTATTTATTCCCCATTTCCCTAAGTCTCCAATAATTAATTAATTTCTATTAATTAATTATCTAATTTTAATTTATGAGATTTTTTATAATTTCATAAATCTAATTTGATTTTGAGGAATATTTGAGAATACTGAATTATTGATTTGATTAAAGATTCATAATCTCACCTAAATATCATATCCCTTAATTGAGGATTCTCATCCCTATTAAGGTGCTTCCTTAATATCTCCAAATATTTTCAATATCTCCTCAATATCTCTCCCCCATTTCATGCTTCCAAGCATCTCACCAACCAAAATCTGCATTTATGCAAGGATTTTGTGCAATCTCACCAAATTGTATCTCATTTTCTACAAAATGGGTGCATTTCTATCATTCAAGGTTGAACCACAAGATTTTGAGAACTTCAAAATCACTCACTTCTAGTATTCTCAATTAGCAAACTTGCCTTATTTGTGCAAAGTGTGTGTGCAAAGAGCAACATTAATCTCATTATGGAGAAGAAAGAAGGACATGGGAGCTTCATTTGCAGGGGGTTTTTGAGTTTTATGCTTATTTTATGAATTCCCTTATAAAATAACTTCCATGGTAGATTAGATAGGTTTAGCATACTTGTTTAGGGTTTGTGGTTACCTAATATGCTAAATAGGCCCTTTTCTAGTCTTACATTTGGTGAACCCGATGTGAACATGCTTAACTGATAATTTTTTTTGTGTTTTTGTGTCTTTTTCAGGTTCTGGGAGAGAGCTGCGTAGGTGGTTACAGAAGTTGCGCAGGTGGTTACACATTCTGCGCAGGTGGTCATACCACCTGCACTTGTTGCGCAGGCGATCATACATTCTGTGCAGGTGATCATACCTACCCATGTGGTACCCAGACCTATGCAGATGGATGCTTAGCTGCACAGTTGGTCATATGGGACCCTCTTTTAGGGTTTAGGATCATTCTTTGGATGTTTAGGATGCTATTATGCATTTTGGACTATCCCTCTGCTTTTTGTTTGTTTACAAGTTAAAATGAACCCTAGACTAGTCAAATGAACCCTAATTTTGGTGAATGAACCCTAATGTGGTAAATGAACCTCACACTTTGATTTTCAAGGTTTAAAATGAACATGCACATTTGTATTTGGGCTCCTAAAATGAATCTCATCTAGTCTAGGGTTTCATGCTCTCAAATCTTTTCAAATTTCAAGAAGGGGTGGAAATGGACTATTTCATGCAAGGTCAAGTTGTTTAAGTCGTTAAGGGGCCTAAAATGAACATGCAAATCTTATTTGGGGACTTAAAATGAACTTTAACCTAGTTTAGGATCAAATGCAGTTTTGGTCTTCAAGGTGTTCCTAAACTACTTTCATCTACATGCAAGCTAGTTAGGGTTTTCAATTTCACTTCAAATCTTTTCAAGTCAACTTAAATGGCATAAAATATGAACCCTAGCTATGTTTTGATGATATTGCACGCTTAGATGTCAGAAAAAGTTTTGATTTTGCAAGTTTTGGGTCATTTTTGGGCTTTTGATCAGTTGTTGCGCAGGTGGTCACTGTAGTTGCACAGGTGGTCAGAAGCTACATAGGTGGGAGCCTATTCCTACGTAGGTAGTTTCCCTGATGTTGCGCAGGTGGTCACTGCTCCTGCGCAGGTGGTAAAAATGTTGTTTTTCAATGCTATTTTTGGATTTCTACATCCCTATACTTGTTTATGCACTTAGATTACTTGATTTTGGTGTTACTGATGAGTTTTTGCAGCATTATGGTAATCGTGGGATGAAGACTAAATCCTAAAATTACTAATGGTTTCAAATGCAGGACATTTTGTAGAAGACATTGTGTTTTCCCAAACTCTTGTGCTTGCTTTTTATAGTTAGAAAACACTTCACTTTGTTGCTTGAAATGAACCTTTTTCTTTCATGTGTATAATGTGTTTTCTAGATTGTAAGACCCTAATAATCATATGAGCGTATCCTCTCCCCTCACCTTCGTGGATCTTGGGTGTAAGAGAAACTCATATCATTCTTATAGAGTGGCTACCTCCCAAGTGCTTTAGTAGAGCTAGTGAGAGTGGATGCCCAACCGATGACAGGCTAAAGCCAAGCCAATCCAATCAGGATATAAATATGCCATTGTGATTAATCTCTCAATGGACGGGTGTCAAATGTGTTATATCGGGAATAAGATCTCCCTCAGTACCCTTGTGGTGCGTTAAAACCTATGGAACGTGACTTTCATAAGCTGGGAGGCCTCCATAAAGGAGCTAATATGTCGCATGTACAACCACCTGAATGGATTTGCTTTCTGGACACCATGTTGTAGTAGCCCAAAAACCTTCTATTTGTTGGTGCGGAAGGTCGGAGACCAACTAATATGCCCCACACTTTTGCAGCTATTAGTTGAGAGAACAATCCCTTGGGAAGTGATGACCCTTGGGAGTTGAAGCTTGGAGTGCTTGACAAGTGAGTGCACATGTAAGGAGGAGCTTGTGCCTCCAAGCTTCTAGGTTGTCCACTATTAGTAAGCATGGCTGAACTTTGGTTCAAGTGGGGATTCAACACATACTATCCTTGCTATCCTTAGGAAGTGGTGTGTTTGTTCATTTTACAACAACCATTTTGAATGATGTGTCTTGTGTGAGTGTTCAAATCTTAACAAAAATGATAACATCTTAAAACACTCTCCTTAAAGAACATTTTTTCTAAATCAATCTTTCAAAACAATCAAATGGTCACAACAATACCTTGTCTTTGATTAAACATATGGAACCTTGAACTTTTCACTTGGAACCTTTCGGCATGCTTGATAGCCTTCATATTGCATATTCATTGACCTAATCTCCTTGCATTGTGCATTTAAGAAACTCCTTTCATTATGGACCTCCTTTCAATCCTCATTATAGTCTCTTTTGCATAAGTCCTAACCATAGCCTTCTTGCATACATAGCTCATTTTTAGATCCTCCTTAAAAACTTTGAAAACAATCCTAGAAAGTATCCAAATCATGGAACCTCTCTTTATGATGTTGAAAATAGGATCTTGACTTGATCCCCCTTTTTTCCAAATTTCAAACACCCCATTATTATCAATTTGGTCTTATTCCACCTTTGTCATGATGGATTTGACCTAGGCCTTTTTATCAAACTTGTCCTTTGTTCCAAAAATCCTATTTTTTTCAAGTCAAGATCCTTATTTAACCTCATAAGGTTATGCTCCTAGATTTTTCTCCTTTCAAAATATTAATTTTTAAAGTCCAAAAAACCAAAAATACGGTTGCATAAAACCTTAGATTGCATTTGCATAAATTCCTTGCATTTCCAAAGTTGCATTTCAAAACTTGCATTTCCAAAATTCAAAAATTCCAAAAAACATCTTGCATTTGCATATGGTCATCATGTCAATCTTCACTAGGTTCCAAGCATCCATAAGGAAACAAGAAACTTATCAACCCATGTTTCCATCACAAGGAAAATCACAATTACCTTTTGAAAAAAGACAAGATATACCTTTGCAACAAAAAGCTTTTGAGCCAAGGTAAATGACATCAACACAACCAAACAATCAATTGCATTAAGCCCATTCAAACATAATTCAAAAGTTTCAAATGAAATTGGCTAAAGAAAAGAATCTCTTGGAAGAGAAGGTTACCAAGATGATAAAGAGTAGACAGGAGATGGCCAAACTTCTTGGATGTCCAAGTGAATATTTTGGTGAAATTGACACACAATCTCTCATTGAGAAATCAAAGATACCAAAACTCATTTCACAACTCAATGAGGCGAATGAACAATTTAACAAAGCCCAATTCAATCATGTGCAAGAGCCAATATTTTTCAATCAAGTCCCAGATCAAGCTCAATCCAATCAAGTTTTAAACGAGTCTCCATGTTCTAAAATTTCAAATCAATCATTCAATCAAGTTCCAAATCAAATCTTTCAACCTGACTGTGGCATAATTCAAATGGGGCCATCACCAAATTACGAACCAATCTTCATTCCAATGCAACCAAGTGATCTTCAAACAATTTCACAACCTCTTGTGCCAATCATGCAAACAAGACAATCAATACCAAGATCACAAATATTAACATTGCTTGAGGAACCTTTTGTGTCCTCCAATTCACCACCAATGTCTTATCAAACAAAGAAAAATTCAAATGTGACATCTTTTGAACATCAACCAAGCATAATCAATAAGAAACCTTTTGTTGAACATGTTCAATCCAAAAATTCTTTCCAACATGTAAATAATGATGAGGTATCACAAACAAGACCCATCAAGCAATACAAGTTCAAGTCCAAATTTTTAAAGAATTTGTTTCAAAAATTGGATCAAACAAATAATTTACCCATGTCTAGCAATGTCTCACCCCAAAACAATCACATGTATGACATACCTATTTTCCCTCAAGAAATTAACCTTAAAGAAACATCCATGTTTCCTTCCACCCCTTCAACCCCACATTCCTCCCAAGAGAAATTTCCTCCATCTCCATGAAGTGATTCTTCCAACAATACAACATTCCAATGGCTATCCACAAAAGACATCAAAGCCAGTCCTATGCATAGCCCAAGTTCCTTTGAACCAATTCCACCATGTCCAACCATTTCAATCAAGCCTATTCATGAGATTCCTATCCAAATTCCATCTTTCTCATATCAAAATGCTGACCCCTTTCAAGAACCCCCCTTACATGTCCCATGTCAAGAGGATGATAAAAAGATTGAAGAAACATGTCTAAAAACATATCAAGATCAAGACCCCTATAATGACCAATTCTATCCTATTGTTGACCAAGACCCCATTTCCCTTGAGCCTCATGATGATCCCACTATCCTTGTCCCCCCTATCCAAAATGATCATTTTCTACCTCAAGAGAAAAATATCCTTCCAAGTTCCATTGAGCTCCCACTTCCCAAGAAAGATCATGATCTCCCTTCCATATCTTCCCAAGACCCCTTTCCAAGCCAAGATCAAGCATTCCCTTCACCTTCATGTTCTCCTCAAGATCACATCATCCCTTCGGATCCCCCATAAGATCCTATCCTACCAGATGATCATGTCACTACTCATACTCCATCGCAGGATCCTATTGTTCCTTGTGCTCCCCCTTGTGATTCAAGCACATATATGCAAGTTGTTCATGAACCCCTCACACTTCAAATGGGTTCCCCTAGTTCTATTAAGTCTAGTCCACCTCATGGTCCTATAAGTCCTTCCATATCATTCACACCTCATAACAATGGACTCACATCTTGTAGCAAGTATCCTACTGGTCAAAGAAAACATTATCAAGTCAAAGGGTTAGACCTCCATGCAAAAGGTATATTGAAACCCTTACGTGTCCAAGAAAATTCAAATGGCCATGGTCTTAATAATAAATCTACATCTCAAGGCGTTGGTATCCCTTCAAAATCCAAATCTAGACGTATACCTCCCCCTTCAACCCTTCCATCCATCTTAGGTCCATCCATATATTCCTCCCTCCACTAGCTCACAATCCCCTCACCCTTTCCCCAGTGCAAGTTAGCAAAGGCATACACCCTAGAGAACCTTCCATCCATCCAAAATACCTCCATACAATTCCTATTCATCCATGAATTCCATTCCCTTTCAAAGCAATTTGGATGCCAAACATAAAGTCTACAAGTCAAGCAATCCACATGCTATCAAGGATCAACATGTCCAGTATAATCGACATGTACAAAAAAATAAAAAATTGCTCCAAAATAAAAAAAGAATTATCAAAAAGGCTACAAAGGCCCATTGAGAAAACAATAAAGTCCAAATCCATATGGGTTCCAAAATCTATTATGCAATCAATGCACTCTAAGGACCCTCAAAATAATGAAAAATCAAAAAGCATATGGATTCCCAAGAAGCTTCTTGAAGCACAGAGTCCCAAAGAAAAGTCTAAATCGGCATCCCAAATTGCTATCCCTCCATCTAAATGTCTTCCATCTTCCAAATCCATTTTGGGTCCTTGTGTCCCAAAATCCATATCCATTCCTTCATTAATCCTTCAAAATCCAAAATCTCATTTTCCTCTACCACTCCATCACCCCTCAAGGTGTGTGCCAATGTTGTTCTTGTATCCATTCCCTTCCACTTCAAAGAAAGATGGCATACATTCCCTTCATTATCCAACACATATTTTCCAACCTTTCATCCAACCTATCCAATCCCTTGCATAAAGCTTGTCCCATCCTTATCTAATCACCCACTTAATATCCATTTGTCGTTACCCTACCAACGTCTTTTCCCAATATCTTTCAAAAGCACGTTTCAAAGAGTAAGGTGCTTGAGTCCTCTGTCCATGTCACTTCATGCGTCCAGTTTTTTTTCCAAAATGTCAAAACAAAAATAAAAGCAAAATATCAAAAAATGACAAAAAAAAAAGAGGAAAAGTTGCCTTGATGAAAACCTGGCAAACATGCATCTTGGCAACACAAAAAAAAAGAGTCAAGAGAAATAATTTCATCCAATCGTGAAAACCTGGAAAACAAGCACTTTGGGCAAGTGCCATGATGAAAACTTGGCAAATAAGCGTCATGTGTAATTCTATGAACTTATTGCAGTCTATACTTGGGGGCAAATTTCATTGGCATTATCCTCCACTATCCCTGGCATATCCTCCATTATTCCTATGTCCCTCCTATCCTTTATCCTATCAACACACATATATCCCTCATCCCATTCCTGATCTTGCTTATCCATTTCCCCTTTCCTATCATTTTCTTGTTCATATCCTATCATTACCCTATCCAGGTCCTAACATTGTCCTATCCAACTCCCTATCTTGGTTTTGATGTAAAATAAGCACGTTCAATGCAAAACATGTTTTCAAAGAAAAACCTCTTGACATGTCCATTTCTCACATTCTATCCACTACACTATTTTCCTTATCCTATCATTGTCTTGTCCAGTCCCCCAGCTTGGTGAAAAAAATTGTTATCCCATTTCTTGGATAGTCCTTGGTTCCTACCATATCTAATGCAATGAACCTTGGCCTTCGTCCATCTATCAGTCCATTTCTCCTTTCAAAATGTCCTTCCCTTGCTAGACATTGGGGGCAATTTCAAAAAATCCTAAAAATCCAAATAAGCAGCTCAAAATTCCAAAAAAATCAAATAATGTCCTAAAAAAATTACTAAAAATTACATAATGTCCTGAAAAAATTGCTAAAAATTCAAATACAATCCTGAAAAAAGACCAAAAAAATTCAAATATCTCAAAAATCCTAAAAATTGCAAAGCCCTTTCAAATTTGCAATAAATTTGTACATACTTGTCTTCTTTTTGCGAATCGAACATCATGTTTGCTGACATCAGAGGCAGAATCATCACTCTGTGCTTAACAAAATCATATGCAATCTAAATCATTGTGCCTCAACATTCAAACTGGGTGGACTGTTCAATCTTTTGACCTTTGCTATCAATCAATCTGTCCAATTTATCAATCAATTATCCAATCAGTCAATTCAAAACTAAGCTACCAATCAAAGAACATCTAATGCAAGTCACAAAAAGATAAGAATGGTTGTTGGCTCACATTGTTTCAGTGAGTGTTTTATCTTTCATTTGATTTTTATCTTTTTGATTTGTCTTCTGCCTGTTTGATGATCTCATGAAATTTTGGGGCATGTCTGCTACATGCTTTCGGGAGGGAGAAGATCATCCTCTATCTGCATCGTGTTTGTTTACACAAAAAGGATGACTTTCTCGCTCTGGTTTTTGTGCCATGATGCGCTGCATCCAATTTTGCAATATCAAAATAAGCTCTTATAACACAATTTCACTTTGAAATCCAACATCTTTCTACTAACATTTCTTCGTCTAATTTCTGCTTTCTGCTAACATTTCTTCAATCAATCATCTTTCTTTTTGAAAAATTGTCCTCATTTCAATTTCTACCCAATTTTTCGAGGGGGCATCCTACCTCCATTCTGTTGATCCACTGGGGCATGATCTTCTATTTTTATTTGAGCCAACACTCATAATTACATTGTCTCAAAGAGGGGCAAAATGTAGACACCTAAAAATGGTTCATTGCCTATGTCCCCTTTTTAACATGTCTTCTATATTATGTGTTTGATCTTTATCATTCACTAATATTGTGTCGTTCTTCCATGTCATCAATTACTAACAATTCTACTCTCTTTATCAAATCTATCATTTTCTAAATCATTTCCGATCAACCCTAAACCGATCCTATTCGATCCTAAACCATTCCAAACCTTCCTAAATCAGTTCAAATCTATCCTATTCTATTCCCAATCATTTGCAAAATTGTCTGGACTCATTCTGATCATTCTGGGGCATTGTCCAAGATCAATGATGCCTAATTAACCCAATTTCAAACCAATCAATCAAAAACCTAATTCAATTCAATCAATCTTATCATCATTTTAGGAGCATTGTCCAAGATCATCGATGCTTCGTATCCTTTCAATCAACCATTTGATAACACTGTCAAAGATCATCGGTGCTATCGCTATCAATCTATCAATTTCAATTCAATAGTATTGTTCATTATTGTCAATACTATCTCTGATTATCATTTCGGGAACATTGTCAAAGATCATTGATGTTTCCCCATTTCAATCTTACAATGTCATCAAAGTTCATTGGCGCTTTTCAATCATTTCCAATCATCACTATCCGGGTGCATTGTCAAAGCTCATCGATGCCTCGTGATTTCCTAAACTATTCCGGAACCCTCAGAATTAACCCTAGTCATTATCAACATTATCAAACCCCTTTCAATTTGACATCAAAATCTTCAATTTGACCTATTTCTCACTAATTTCCCCTTTTGGATGAATAACCCATAATTTATCCTAAGTCCTAATTGAATAAATAAATAAACTTTATTTATTCCCCATTTCCCTAAGTCTCCAATAATTAATTAATTTCTATTAATTAATTAGCTAATTTCAATTTATGAGATTTTTTATAATTTCATAAATGTAATTTGATTTTGAGGAATATTTGAGAATATTGAATTATTGATTTGATTAAAGATTCATAATCTCACCTAAATATCATATCCCTTAATTGAGGATTCTCATCCCTATTAAGGTGCTTCCTCAATATCTCCAAATATTTTCAATATCTCCTCAATATCTCTCCCCCAT
>MU224687.1:1248647-1266683 GCA_018584345.1 Thuja plicata | reverse complement strand
GTTATATTATAAAGTCACTTTAATATTATAACTTTAAGTTACTTTATTTTTATAAAGTGACTTAAGTGACTAAAAGACGAAAGTGCTTTTTTATCCCACATTGCCTAGTTGGTGTAATGGCTCTCATGTTGAGGTTATAAAGGAAGGAGATCTTCCTTGGGAAAAGTACAATGAGAATTTATAAATTAAAGGATTTTACATCTGGTTGCTTGAATGTGACTGATTTCTTGAGGACGTAGCCCCTTAAGGAAAATCGAGAAGTTGGACGTAGCCCCAACATTCTCACATTGGTGAGATCATACAGGTTTCACACTAGAGCTCAGCAAGTAAGTGATTTAAATTAGAAGGTGGTACTTACAGCGACACATGAACAGTAGAGATATCATTTCTAAGGATTTTACATAAACCATATCTGCAAGAGGTCTGCGAATTGAAGGGGATATTACATCAACAACTAAATATCATTTGGTTAATGTGTGATGTGAGGAGGAGGGAATCCCTTATTATCATAATCGAAGTATTAGCTCCTGTGCATGTATAACACGTGAACACTGTATGAGAAGTGAGACTCTTTTACAGGTGACAAACGGTTTATTATTCCACGTACTGGTTGCGGGAAGTGTTTCACAGTGTTATGCAACCTATATAGGTGTACTGGGTTGACATTGCGTGGGCCTCTCTTCCAGCAAACACGCGCTGTAGGTAGTCTGATACTCCGTGCGAGCTTACTGGTTTCTTACCAGCGGGGAAGACAAACATCTCACGGTATTAGAGGAAGCAGCAACCGCCATAGTGCAAGGCAATGCGAGTGAGAATTGTCATGGTTTAGGGGCAGAATGCTGAAGACGTGAGGAGTCTTCTCTTGGCGAATACACAGTCAGCCGCAATTTAGCCACCCCTTGTCGAGCTGTGGTTACAATTACACCAACGGATCATTGGAGTCTCCTAGCAGTCGACCTTGGACAACGCATTAATCAGGTGCATGGTCTGGTCGAACCTCCTTATTGTATTGTTTAGTCTTAAAGAAGTAGTTTTAAGTGAAGGTCAACATATATACGAATATAACTGTGACTGGTGATTGCGTTTTAAATATATATAAGGGGTGGTATCATAGTTGTAATACATCTTCATTGTTAAAGAATCATTATTGAATGAATCCAGCTTTTGGCGAATTTCAAAATATGCTTTTATGCGTTATTTATATGTATTGGTAATATTCAATAAGAAAGAGATATCCGAGATGTTTTGAGCTAGTCAAGCCACCAATCTCAGTAGTCAGGAACTTTGCAGTTGAAATTTTTTAGATAGTATCTAGTAGAGATCATTACAATTTTTATTCTCCTCATGCGCCAGTCCAGCTCCTCTGCAGGGGCTAGGGTTAGAGCACATCAACCTCTGTATTGAGCATTTTGTCATAATTCATTGTTGGCCCTTCATTTCTTTTTGCCCCACAATTTTTGTGATTGGCCTCGCCTAGTTTGTGGTTGTACTCCTTGTAGGTTCGTGTTTTTTGTTTTTCTGTGAAGGTTGGCCTGTGCGCTGGTTCGTTGGATTTGCTTTGTATTATGCAAAGCTGGTGTGTGACATTTTATCATTTTGCTTAAATCGTTGGTGTGATGGGCTTTGTTTTTGCAAGAAAGCACGTGGTCTTCGTTTGGAATCCAAAGAGCACTAAGCTTTGACCTGGTCAAAAGTATTCTAGTTCATTTTTTATCTGCTTGCCTCCCCAAGTTGTTATGCAGTTTACAAGCTTCTGTCAAGCTCTACCTTTATTTCTAATAAGAGAGAGTGGGTGCAAACATTTCTTTTACATCTGGCCCTTGATGATTAATATATTATTTCTTTATAATTTAAAAAATTAGCCTCAAAAAAGTCAAATTTGCTAAGTAGCAAATTAATTGGAGGCAGGAGGCAATGGAGGAAGGAGGACAATCAGCATCCTCTCGTTAGTCACCAACGATGGGGCCGCTTATCAGCTCTGGTGGCATTTCGTTTTCTATTCTTTTAGTGTGGTGTGTGAATGCTAAAAAAATGATTTTACTAGAGAACAGATGACAGTAGAGGTCCTCTGACTGTGATGATCCTTTGACTGTCATACTTCGTTGGAAGATGATTGTTCAATGAATGTGCTCATTGGCAATGGTGATCACATGCAACAAGATCTAGACAACAAGATCAGAATAGTAGTATGCAACCCGATATGATTTCTTTTCAGTGTTCCTGGTTGTGTGAATAAGTGGAGATTTCACGTTATGGGGGGGAATAATAACCAATGTTCCATTCCCATTTTGTGCCAAAATGACTTAAGTCAAGGGCGGCTTCCAGTGGCAGTGGCGGTTGTCTATGCTCTCCGAGATTGAGTGGCGGCAATTGGTAACAGTGACTACAATTAAGAACTTTTTGTTATTATGGAATGAAATGTGAAAATCTTTTCTAGTATGGGTTTGTCGGATTTGTGATATGTATGTTAATTTCTATATAACTTCCCTGATGTACAAGCATAGTAATGAACAAAAGCACCAGAGTAAGTCAGTTCATGGATTTTGAGAGGGTTTGTGGGAGGATCCAAAAAAAAGCTACATGAGGTGGATAGTTGATGGGTTCTTGTTCACGTCCAGGTTTGCGGTAAACTTGTGTGAAAAGTGAAAACCATGAAAGGTTGATGGGAGGTGCCTTTTGTTTTTTGAATCAAGATCATGAGCCATATGAGTTGAGCTTACTGCAGATGAAGGGTGGGAGTTCTTACCATGTTCACACTAAGGGGAGGGGGAATGTTGGGAAATGTATTGTTAGTGTTCACATAATGTGAGTTGTTAACACAACCCACACAGCTATTACAGATGTGATTATTTGTTGAGGTTTGTTTGTTTGTTTGTTGAGTTGTTAAAACAACTCATCAAATTAGATAATTTGTTATAGGATTTCCTCCTGTAAGGTAGGAGATGAAACTCCTATATATTTTTAATATCTCAATGAAGAAGTACGCATTATTTATTTTTAATTATTATAGGTCTTCACATATTTCAATAGGAGGCACATGCTTTCCTAATCATGCACTTGCCAGCATTAGTCTCCTTTCAGTTTAGTGTTCTGTTATATTTGGAACAATACTTGCATGACAAGGTTCTGTTATAAGCAGTGAGTTATTTTCTGTTCCAGATTTAGAAAAGTTTGCATGCATCTATGCAGTTTCAGATTTAGAAGTTCATTTCTTTGCCATTATAGATTTAACAGTTTTCTTTTTTAGATTTAGCTAGGCACCATCTTTGTGTGCAATTCTATTTTCAGCTAAAGTGGATAGGTTAGTATACTTTCCATTTTTTAAGGCAGTTTTGACTGATGCGAGGTATGGCGCACTTCCAGTTCCTAGACTTCCTCTTGATAAAAGAAACTCGGGGGTGTGAGTGATCTAATTAATTCCAATTTGAGCTTCTTCAGATTTAGCTAGGCACCATCTTTGTGTGCAATTCTATTTTCAACTAAAGGGCATACGTTAGTATACTGCCGTTTTTGACTCATGCAGAATGCATACAGTTCTTAGCCTTCCTCTCTATAAAATAAATTGAGTGGTAGTGATCTAATAAATACCAATTTTGAGCTACTGCAGTGTATTTTTTTTCGAATCTAATGAGAAGACAGTTCAATACTGTGTATTCACTGTTTTTTTTAGTGTGTTTCTGTTTGTAGATTATTGTATTTAGAATCAACAGTTTTGAATAGAGTTATCTAGTTTAAGTTCACCAGTGTTGAGGGTTTAATTTTCTGGGTGCAGAATCTGCTTACAATGGTCTGAAAACTTAACATGGTATAAAAGTCTGTAATCTGAAACCTTTGTAATGTCCCCTTCCTAATTTGCCCTAGAATCACAATTGCAACAAATTAGGGTTAGGGTTACATCTTACCAAGTAAAATATATCTTTAAATATTGTGATCCTAGATTTGAATCCTGCAATCATAGCATAAGAAACACACACACACACACACACATTATTCAAACTTCCAGTTATTAGGGTTAGACAAGATCACATCATATCCATATAATATCAATAATATTATACAAACACATTAGGGTTTGGAGGAAGTAGCATGATAGGTCTGCCCAAGGCCATTTCTACACAAAGTCCAAGAGCGGAGTGAATGCTAGAGCCCTCTTTGCCTCGGTGGGCAATCAATGTGGACATCCGCCGATGTGGCCTACTTCGTGGGTTGCTTGTATCTGCTTTCCCTATCAATGTCTCATCCCCCTAAAGACAAGTGCCATCATTGCAGCGTCGGATGGAGGTCGCAAGGGGGTTTCTAGGTTCTTCTATCTAAGCCCAAGAGCGGAGTGAATGCTAGAGCCTCCTTCGCCCTAGGAGCCATTATATGGTCATCTCTAGGGTGGTCTACTTAGATAACCTTGCCTTACACCCCAGATCGTCCCTACAAGATGGATTTCAGACAATCACGTGTATTTTATATTCTATCATATGAGTATACACTAACACATTATCTATTTGTGTATAAGCAACACACACATATTTCACAAGTGATTGTGAGAATGAGAGTGCTGAGAAGGGCAGATCTGAAATAATATCAGACTGCTGTATTATGCCTGATCTGAAGCTTTAATCCCTTTGATGTATTTGCTGTTCAGACTGCTATAAGTTGATCTTGATTAATTTGCTTCTGTTTGAATGCTTCTTATATTCTCTGCTGATCTACTTTCTTTGATAGGATTGTATTTGCTTTGCTTATTGTGTTTTGATCTGACGTACTTCTGCAATTGCTTGATGTTCCATCTGCTGATCGTTATTTCTTCTGCTCCTCTGTTCCATACCTTCAATCAAGTCTTCTACCATTATATCTCTGTCTCTTTGAAGAGGGGTGACTATGGGAAGTTGCTGTCTTTAGAAGATGGTCACACCCTTTCATAATCATGCCTCTTCCTAAACAGGACCAACCACTGCCTTATTTGTTTTCTAATCTCAGGCTTTAATTTGTTCATCTATTATTAATTAGAGGCTGTTTTGTATAAGCGCTGCCTTTGTAAACTTAATTGCTGCACATATAAATTATAGCACTCATGAAAACATTGATTGCTGTCCTCTGCTCTTTCTAGGATATTGGCTGCCTTAATTCTCTGTGATTTTTTCCTTCATAACTGCTAATGCTAATTGACGTTATTTATATTGCTGTTTCTGTTCACAAATCAGCCCATCTGCTCTTCTTCCTTCCGTTCAAATCTCCCTCTTTTCTCTTCTTTCCATCAAAGTCCCTTAAATATCCCTCCCTTGGTAATGAAGGGATGTCTCCTTGTAAGGGGTGTGTCTCCTTGTAAGGGATGTGCATATTCATAAAGGAGGTCAGCAGTCTTTATTAAATTCAATTTATTTCAAACCTTACTAAAGGTGCCAAGCATGGAAAGGGTTCAGCCACTATGATAGATTAAGTTAGCCTTGTAAAGAGTTCTAAATTTAATTCATTTAAATTCCACGCAGCCATTGTCTTGTAATAAGTCGGCCAAGATAAATAAACTAATACTCAGCCCAATATGAATATTTGTTGTCTAGTCAGCTGCTAAGGGAATATTATTCAATGCCTATTAATAGGGTTTGTGAACTGCGATTCCTCCTAACATGGTGGGGGCATGACAACCTTTCAGATCTGAGTGGGCTGCTACATATGAGACAGAATTGTCGGAGAGTTCTAGCAGCTGTGATGCCCAAGTTTCAGTGATTGAAGCCTAATATGTTAAGATAGTTGGTGATGCATGAGTACCCTTCCAACTTTGTAAAGATAGTTTCTGAACCTATCATGGAATCACTGATTGATTCCATGCATTCAACTGATGGGAGTGTTGAAGAATAACAGGACAAATTTGTAGTTGACAGATTTTCTCATTAAGAGTGAGTTGACCTTGATAAGACTCTTACTCTAGTTGCCAGAGGATTCTCTTAGAAAGTGTGAGTTGAATAACCATAAATTCAAGTCGAAGAAGGCCCTTTCTAGGCTAATGCATGTGTTAGATGTCTTGCTGTGGATATATTATTCTACACAATATAATAGTAATGTAGCAGTGCAAGATTACATATCACCAATAACATGACAAAGCACTCAGCAGTATAACACGATAACTTTAGACAACATATGGCAGAAAGATATGCTTTATTCCCATGTAATGTCATCACAACCATAATCCATTCTCGGTGCCAACAAACTACATATAAAGTGGCCAACAATTGGTTGAGTGAATCAACCGTTGCCAACCTCCTACAACTACCCGAGAACCAACTGCCATTACATTACCAATACAACATGTAACATACTTATTATTAACAAACTACGACTAACATTAGCCACCCCCAAAAAAGGAATCTGTCTTCTAGGCGACTAAAAAACAAAATGGTTGATGTAGACACACAAGAAATCTATTGGAGAGAGGGAAGAGAGGACATCCCTGGAATGATAGAGGATGTAGGACGTGCCAACTGCTGTTGAAGAAGCCTCAGATCAGGGTCCATGATCAATTGTTTCTCGCGGCCTGACTTCAGCAGCCTCAGTGCGTCCTTCAAATCATTTTCAGTGTTTTCCAATCTTACTGTTGTGGCCGCGAGCTGTTCCTCCTTCCCAGCCCGAACTAGTTTCTCCTGGGCTAGCTCCCTCTTCAACGCCTCTACTCGTGCATGTGCTAGTCTTCCCTGGGCTACATCCTCCTCTACCTCTCCCAATCACTGCCTCAGATGCTGACCATACGGGGTACTCACTGTCGTGTGAGAGTCGTCGTTGCGCCAGTTCGACCTCGGTTTTTGCTTCCCTCAACCTTCCCTTCTCTGTACTAGGAACAAGATACGTGAGCTTCCTTGCTTGTGACTTGGTGATGGCAAGAACCTCCTCTTCAAGGCGTGCGACCTCTATCATGTTTACTCCCTTCTGCCTAGGGCAGTCAACATCCTCATGGTTGCCTGGACCACACCATTTGCATAGCATGCTTCCTCCACCTTGACTGCTGCCGCTCTGACAGTCCTGCGCAAAGTGGCCCCACTCGTTACATCTGCGGCTTTGTATCATGGGCCGCCCCTTCGCGTCGTACTAGATGGGACTTCTCGGTGTGTTATTGTTGCTATTGTTATTACTTCCTTGTTGGTTGTTGTGGTAACCTCCCAGCGAGGCATTTGTGTTTCTTGGAGGTGTGACATGCAAAGTTGTTTGTTCCCCTTGGGTAAAGAGCACTTGAGCGCTCCTTGCCTTTAGATTGTACGAGCACTCCTTGATGGAGTGCCCTTGTACTTGACAGATGTCACAAAATGCCTTCCAACTTGCAGTTCGTGCACCAAAGTTCCTTGCCATCTTTTGTCTCCTATCCAACCCTCATTTCCTTCATCATTCTCATTACGTCTTTTCGTAGCGCCTGTATAGTTTTGGATTTTCCCTCACTGTCCCCATCCATGCTATTGTCATCACTCGTCTTCTTCTTACCTCTGGATGTCTTGTTTTCACTCTCAATATCCATCGCATGGTTGTAGACGTCGGTGTACGAGGATGGTGGCACCATTTTCATCTTCCTCCTTAGGGGTGGAGTTAGTCCCTCAATCAACCATCGGTTTTTGAGACCATCTGCTGGCTGGTTTTCGAGTTTACCAATGAGTTCCTTTAGCCTACAATGGTAAGCTCATACCGTTTCATTTTTTCCCTGTCGTGTATTCTAAATTTTTGCCACGACTTCATCATCATCACGGAGCAATCTGAACTCCTGGAATGTTTTTTTTTAGGTCATCCCAAGTCGTCTTGCCCCTTGCTGGCAGGTCCGTGTACCAATCAATTGCAATCCCTCGTAGGGTGGCAGGAAAAGCCTCCAACCAATAGTCATGGTCATCCTGGCCATTTGCTTCCCATATCGTTACACATGTTTTACAATGGCGGGCCGGATCCTCCGATTCGTCCCCACTGAACTTGGACAGTTTCTGCTTCTCCGGGGGGTTTTCCATTTGCCACAAACGGTAGGCACCGTGCATGTTATTAGATGTCGGTGGGTTGGTTCCTCCTCCGCGTCCCTGTGCGTCTTCCGCACCTCTTGCTACGCCAAGTCTTCTACTCCTCCACCTCTGTCGTTCGCCTCTTGGTTGCCTCCTTCGTAGTGGTACCGGTAGTCTCTTCTCCCCAAAGTCTCTGGTTATGTTCTCCCTATTCTTGATCCCTCCGAGATAACGAGATTGCCGATGCCCCGCAAGGTACTCTCAACTAAATCTGGTACCTCCCCTTCGAGATTTCCCTCTTGGCTATTGTCCTCTTCGGAATGTATGGATGATTCAGTTAACTGAGTCACCACCTTCCCAACTGTCGGTGTTAGATCCTTCGTGCGCCAAGGAATTGCTCGGGAGTGGTAGTTCTTTGGCGATCGCTTCCCACTCCTGTCTTGACGGTTGTATTCCGCCGCCCTGTGCCCACGGTGGGGGACCAACAGACTGTTTCACTAGTTGTTGTAGTCGTTGGCGTCTCCCAGCTTACTCTTGGATACGTAGAGACCTCCATACAGTAGTTTCGGTTTCCTTCTCTCCTGTCTCTGCCTTCATGCGTTGCCTTCTGTCCTTGTTTGGT
The DNA here is from genome assembly GCA_018584345.1 of Thuja plicata. Classification (NCBI taxonomy): domain Eukaryota; kingdom Viridiplantae; phylum Streptophyta; class Pinopsida; order Cupressales; family Cupressaceae; genus Thuja; species Thuja plicata. Next base: position 1,258,106 of record MU224687.1, on the reverse strand, counting down.
AGGTTGGGCATTAATTGTCGGAGTTACTTACGCCTGCTAGTATCACGTGGTTCCTCCTCCCTCTGGCTCCTCTCTTTGTATCATTGCAATATTTGTTGTCTCCGCTGCTCCCTTTCTCCTGTCTCACGTTCCAAGAATGCTTGGGATAATAATCTCAGAAGGCTACCCAAAAGATCGTACACAAGACTGCTCACCGTGAGTTCGGCCCGTATCGTACTAGCCAAGACCGCTCTCTCCCAAGCCTCCCGCTGTACGTACTCGTCAACCGACACGTCCCACGCATGAACCAAGTTCTGTATTAACTGGTCCTCTCGGGTTACTTCTGTATTGTCTTCTCTGTCACTATCAGTTACCAGGACTTGTTGGTCGAAGGTACGACCCATTATGTCGCCATCCCGCCAATCCTACTTCCCTCGATCGCCAGGTTCGGACTTAGGCAATGGCGCCAAAATGTTAGATGTCTTGTTGTGGATATATTATTCTACACAATACAATAGTAATTTAGCAGTGCAAGATTACATATCGCCAATAACATGACAAAGCACTCAGCAGGATAATACGATAACTTTAGACAACATATGGCAGAAAGATATGCTTTATTCCCATGTAATGTCATCACAACCATAATCCATTCTCGGTGCCAACAGGCTACATATAAAGTGGCTGGTGGTTTGTTGAGTGAATCAACCGTCACCAATCTCCTACAACTACTCGAGAACCAACTGCCATTACATTGCCAATACAACACATAACATGCTTATTATTTAACAAACTACGGCTAACAGCATGCACCACGAGTGTGGTATATCAAGATCAATGAGTTTTTACCCAAGTTGGGCATTTAAAAGTTTAATGTAGACTTCAATTCTTTTTTTTGATAGATTGATCCACTTATCGTAGCCATATATATAAATGAGTTTATTATTGCAGGGAGCAAAAATATATCATGTGATGTGAGGAGAATTTGACCTTTGAAGTGGACATGAAATAGTTGGCAGGTTGCTGATTAAGTGCCCAAGGGATTTACACTTTGAAGTTTGAGGAGTCTGAAGAGAATTCAGAGTACAGAAGGATTAGTGATCCAGGGTTATATTTCTTCAAATTAATAGATGGTCAACATGATGCCGATGCACTTAGGAGATGGAAGGTTTGAGATGCTGCATTAATGTCTTGCCTTGGTAAAGAACAGCTTCCTTGCAAAGGGTGAGTTTTAGAGTTTTACCCAGTTGCTTGGTTTGTGTTCTTTTCAACAGATGCACATATCAACAGCAGTCTACTTTAGCGTGTTCTTTTCAACAGATGCACATATCAACAGCAGTCTACTTTAGCAGATCTAGAGCAGTATCACAATATTTTCCGTAAGCATAGTAGTGTGGAGAGGTTGTAGTTGTCTGGGCAGTAGCAGTGTGAGGAGGCACTGGGGCATTGGATTTAAATGCTGAAGTAAAGGGATTTGAAGCATGTGCCAACTTCAGCTCCCTTGCAGTATTAAAATATGCTGTTATAAACAATACTGTTTGGGAAGGTTTTATTTAAAGTGACGAGTTAACTACTGTTCTAGACTCTTGCAAGGTTAGGCTCATTTCAAGTTCATAGCCTTCATCTATAAAAGAAAGGCATTCAATTAATTCCAGTTTTGAGCTAGTACAGTGGGTTTGTTTTCAGATTTAATGAGAAGACAGTTGCAGGTTTAAAGTTCAATACTGTATATTTGCTGTTTGCTTTTCAGTGTGATGTATTTGTAGATTCTTGTGTTCAGAATCAACAGTTTTGAAAGGAGTTATCAAGTTTCTTACTGGTCAGGGTTTAATTTTCTGAATGCAGAATCTGCTTACCTAGGTCTGGAAACATAATATTGAACTCCGAAACCTGTAAATGTCGTCTCATTAAATATGGAAAAGAAACACACTTCACTAGTTCAAAATCTAAAAATTACAAATATGTGCACTTTAAATGGGCAAGTGCACCAAGAAATCTAACCAAGAAATTAGATGACTTATCAAGTAAAGCCCAAGTTAAGCTTACAATTCAGTAGAGTGACACCCAGCTTGATTGATGAATCAAATAGTCTGACTAATCAACCAACCTAGTCTAGAAGGTGACTACTCCTAATTGATGTAGTTGAGAATGAGTTACATCAACAACTCACTCAAGTCTCGAATAGTTAAAGGGTGCTAATTGTGTATTATTCTCCTAAATAACTGTCCTTACCATGCCGATTTCCCTGCTGCACACAGGTCTGAGTCTGCTGCTATCACTATTGTACAATGATTGAGAGACAACTAGCCGAGCTAACCCAAAGTAAAAGCTCTTAACACTCTTTCTTTGCAACGAAAGTATCTTCCATAAATCCAAGTTCCTCGCTTAGCATTTTCAACTTCCCTTAGCCTAGGGATTCGTCAAAATGTCTGCAACTTGTGAGTCCAAGGGAGCATACTCACGTATCATTGCTCCCTTTTGAACTTTGTGCTGAGGAAATGGTACAAAATGTCTATATGCATAGAGAAATTGTTAAACATTGATGTCTTAGAGAACCTGATTGTTACGAACCCCATTCCATTATAGTATTAGTTGTCACATGTGCTTTCTTATTCACCCTTAGGTAGTGTTAAATAAAGTAGGATGCATATACTAAGTCATCCCTGTAGTTTTTAGAATAAAGTATTTATAATAGCTGCATGGGATGACAGTAGTTATCTTTGGCAAAACTCTATATATTATAATGATTTGCCAAATGGAGAAGGCATCTTAGATAATTGTAATTGGAGCGCTTGTTCTAATTGGAGGTTGCTCCCTCAAAGTCGTGCTATGAAGATAATAAAAACATTTAGTTTCTCTCATTTTTGCCTGCTTTTGTGTTCAATGTATTTTATCTTGTAGGTTCATTACATTAGTATTATACCTCTTTCTAGGGCTGTTTTTACAAGCAATGTTACCCATTTAGAGCCATTTGTAATTTGTCACTATATGTACTCACCTTGCCCTAGAGGGATCTTGGTGATTAGAAAATGGTTACAACTGCTGTTGAAGTCACTAAAATTGTTACTGAAGATTTTGCTAATTCTTTCACCATTGCAAGTAGTTTATTTTTCTTTATGTTGGAACTCTTCTTTTGGGCGTTTTCAAATATTTAGATAAAACCTACTGTTCTTGTCTACGTTGGATTCCCCATAAAGGGTCTAGTGAAGTGAAGACTACTTTGGCTCTAAAACCTGTTCTTATTTGCATAACTCTTATGTCTATCTACTGCTTCCTTCAATCTCTTCTTGATCAATCTCATCTGATCATCTGTCCCTCTAAGCATATTTGAACCAATTATAACTTTGTCCACTTTATCCCAGCTGATAGTTATGCAACAATTTTTCCTATAAAGAGCTTTAAAATGTGTCATTCCCAAAGATGCATGGTAGGAGTTATTGTATGCAAACTTTACCAATCGAAGATACACCTCCATTTATACTACTGATCCACATAATAAGTCCTAAGTAGGTCTTTAAACTATCTATTTCCCTCTGTCTATTCATTTGTCCGTGGGTTGGGTGGTATGCTGAATTGAAAATTGTCCTTAGAGTTGCATTCAATGCTATCCAAAATTTAGAAGTCATTCAAGTATTTTGATTTTATATGATTGTCTTAGGTAATCCATGCAAGCAAAAGATCTCTTGGATAAACTTCATAGGTAAGGTCAATGAACCATCTTTAAGGTTTCTTGGGATGAAGTGTGCTACCTCGGTCAACTTATCCATGATTGCCAAGATGACATCATGTCTATTCTTGGACATTGACAAACCTTGAATGAAATCCACACTAATGACTTGCCATTTGTTCAAGTATGTCATGTGGGTACAAAAGCCCCGCTGGATGCACATGCTCAACCTTGACTCATTGACACTCCAAGCATCAATCCATAAATTCAACAACATCCTTCTTGATTCTTGGTAAAAAAATAAAGAGATCCAAATTCTACTACCATCTTGGTTACACTAGGGCGCCTTGAATAAAGTGCACCGTGAATATCCTTTAGGATCAACTTTCTCAAATCGCCTAAGTTTGGAATGCACATTCTTGTAATATTGCTATTAGGATTCAACTATGTAGTTTTCAAGTCAAACTCATTGACCCATCTAATTCCATTATTGTGATATTGCTATTAGAGTTCAACTGTGTACATTCTTCTTTGGTATCTCAAAATTTCATCTAATTTAAACACTTATCTATCAAAATGATGGTTTTAGGGGTTCCGCTCGAAGGCTTGCTTCACTCTAGACCGATGTTCATATCCTTGTAGATCTCCTTATAAATTCTGAACCACTTGTCTCAAATTAGACTTGTTGTAGTCATGATTAGCTATTTTATTTTCCTTTCCCTTAATATACTCAAGTCCAAACTCATATTCACTGATAAACTCTAGCCATAACCTTTGACTATAATTGATATTGGGTTGAGTAAAGAAACACTTGAGTCTTAGGAGGTTTGTCTTCAATTCAAATGACTTCCCTAAGAGATAATGTGTCCACATATGAAGTGCATGAACCGTGGGTGCCAAGTCCAAGTCATGTAGTACATACTTCATCTCATATTGCTTCAACTTCCTTGGCTCATAAGCAACGACGTGCCCATTCTGCATTAGCATCTAGTATTGTTATAAATTGCCCATTTGGATAAGTCAAAACCAAAATTGGAGTTGTGAGCTTTTCCTTTAAAAGCTAGAAATCTTGCTCACACTTTTCAATCCGCTCAAATTTTTTTCCTTTTTTTTTTGGAGTGAAGTGATTGGTGTTGCAATTCTAGAAAACCCTTCTATAAGCATCTTGTAGTATCTTTCAAGTTCTATGAAGCTTTGGACTTCAATCACTATGTGTAGGCCTCTCTATGATTGCCTTAATTTTCTCTGGGTATACTATAATCCCTTCTGTTGAAATGATATGGCCTAGATAATGTCTTGTCTTGATAGAAGGTACACTTGGATAGTGTACCAATACATTTACTTCTATGGATAGTGATCATCTTAGATGGAGCCTTTCAAGGAGGTCTACTTCTAGGTAGTAACAATAGAAAAATCAAACTCTCTTTGGTGGCAACTCTCTTAGTTCCTTTGGATACAAGCCCTAAAATTTGTTAAGAACAGGGCAATCATCAAATATTGGCTTCTTGTCATCTAGGTCATTTATGTGGACATCATAAATGGAACATCTCTTCCTTTGGACCTTCTTTAGTTGCATAGTCGAAATTTGTCTAAGCATAAAAGGTCTTTGAAAGCTATGAATTTCAACATTATTCTCAAGGTCATCCAAACACCTTAAAATCTTATCTTCACAATTTACTATAGACTTCTTTTCACTCAACCAATTGATCCCTAAAATCACATCATATGACCCTAAGAGAGCTACATGAAGGTTGACTTGAGTCTAAAAAATCGGAAGTTCTAACTCATTGTAAGAAAGACAATAATTACCTTCTTTTCTCTCTGATTTTCATTACGAACCATTCATGAATTAACCTTATGTCCAGGTCAACTGACAATTTAGAAACTATTCTTGGATCTAAAAAGTGCTCAGTTGCTTCGGTATCAATTAATTTAGAGACCGATTGGCCATAAAGCTTACCAATACACATAATTGGTGAGGCTTGAAAGTCATTCTGATGGTTGTCTACAATTGCATGGATTTGATGTTGTGGTGCCCCTTGTTGGTTCCTTTTCATTAGCCCTATTGATTAGTGAGGGCATGCATTGATATAATGTTCTCTGCATACAAAGCATCCGCCTGAGGTAGCTCTTGGTCCTTGAGTGCCATTTGGGGGTATGTGCACGAAGATGGGGGACCAAAAATGGGTCTTAAGATGCCACTTTTTTGTTTTGTTTTCTAACATCATCAAACTTTGAACTTCAATGAGAAATTCAAGATAATTACACTCAAAATTTTAAGATGCAACAAAAACAAGAGTTGAAATGCTTTGAATCTACTTTCTAAATTGCTAATTTATTTTGAAAACGATGGAGATTGAGTTTCAAAAAGTGGGAGAACACAAAGTGGTACTGTTTTTATTTTAAAAAAACATAATAGTATCTGGTGTAATCCCCCTAAAATGTCAAGTTTTTTTTTTAAATTTAAAATTGTTTCGATGAGAAATTAGATAACATCATGCAGTTTATCTTAGTTTTTTCAACTAATTTTTTGATGAATATATAAATTTTACTAATTTTCAAAGTGGACACATCCTGAAATAGAAATTTGAGTATGTTCCCCACTAATTTTTTTGAAAACCATTCAAAAAAAAAACTCTTGTTTTGTAGGTGTAGAATGGAGTCTAGTTTCTAATAAAAATGTAATTTGTTTCAAAATTTGATGAACGAGCGGAAATCTATGCCCGAAGTGCCACATGTTGGTTTTTGACATAAAATAGACACTAACAAAAAATTAGAAATGAAAAGTAAAACATAATCAATATCTAAATTTTTTTATATGGTTAGATAGCTAACATAGAACTTAACAACATCATATTTTTTTTGTTTGCATTGAAACATGTGCAAACTTGATGGAGAGCACGACAACAAATGTGAAGTTTTCTCATGTTTCTAGAAAAACATGTCTCAGGCTTGAAATGGTCGTCCAAGCTTTTGGTTTGGATGCCCAAGGCGAATTCAACCCAAAAGCTTGTTATTTCCCAATGCAAAATATTTGGTCTGCACCAAATAAGACACCAAATGCAAAATATGCATTTTTTTTTTTCATTTAGCATGTGCCAAATATGGCACACGCCAAATGTCTCTCTCTCTCTCTCTCTCTCACACACACACACACACACACACACACACACACACACACACACACACACACACACACACACACACACTTTGATTAAATGTTTTGAACTCAAGTTAAAATTAATCTCCTAATAAAAATATGTACATGAAATATAATATTTAAGTCACATTGCAATACATATTTTTTTCTTTCTTGTACTTTAAGTTATATTTAATGTATATATTGTAAGGATGTTTGAGAATGATTTTTAATCTCTTAAGAGTTATAATATAGAATCTAGGTTTTAGAAGATCATACAAATTTTTAGACTTAGTGAAATTTCAGTAATCAACATGTTCCTATCAGTATTATCTGGCTCTTTTTCTCTCTTTTTATCTCTGACGCAAGGGCAGGACAGAGATGGGGCCTAGGGCACGCCCAAAACCATCCAGCCCGCAGAAACAATGCGGAAATAACACAACACAGTGAGAGGGAAAAATAGAGATCTTTTATCATTAATTGATCAAACTCAATACATGCCAGGCTGTAAGGCCTTCCTGGTTACGACCATATACATGAAAATGTATTACAAATGATCTTCTTACAATAGAAATCTCAGATCTTCAATATCTTAACATTTGCCTTTCTTGCTTTAAGACTTGCTGCTAAACTAAGAACATATAAAAGAATATATATAAGAAACCAACAGGGAAGTCAGCGCTCAAATACAAAGGTGAGACCCAGATTTAGGTCCACATAGATCCCAATGAGAGACCCCACATTATTTCAGCCGCGGAAATTAAGTGTAGAAGTCAGCCAGATCCGGAAAACATATGTCGGGAAAGCATCACTGAAAATTAGCAAACCGTCGGTAAAAGCATACCCGAGCAACAGAGAACACTGTCGGTAAGGACATCACCAGAAATCGTCGGTAAAGACATTACCGAAACCCGTCAGTAAAGACATTACCGAAACCCGTCACAAGCATGCCCGAGAGACAAAACCCGAGCGACATAGAACAACATAAAGAACTAAAGCGAACATCTTTTTTGGTTGTGCAGGATTGCCAATGACCCAAGATGCTCTTGCATCAGACACTTGGGGCTACAAGAAATGATTCTTCGAATCATTTATCAGGTCCAACCTGAAATGAATCAAACTTGGATTGAGAAATCCATGATGAGTCCTCAATCGGTCTGTTCTTTCGCTTTACCAGATACTCCATGTATTCCTTTCCTCTTGTACTTCTGCCAATTCTCTGTTTTAGAATCTTTTCAACTTCCTCTATCTGCTTCTTAGGATAATCACTTGGTACAGTCATTTCTTCATCAGGTTCATGATATTCGTACAAATATGCAATAAATATAGGTGATATATCCATGTCATCAGGTAATTCAACTTCATAAGCATTTCCACTGTCAAATCTTCTCAGTATTTTGCAAGAACCAAATTTCTTCATCTTCAGTTTACCATATGTTCCAATAGGAAATCTTCCTTTCTTCAGATGAACCATTACAACATCACCAACTTGAAATGTTTTATGTCTTCTTGATCTGTCCGCATCATTCTTGTATTTCTGATTGCTTTTCTCCAACTTTTGTTTTACATCTTCATGCAATGTCTTCATAAATTTTGCAAATTCCTCTGCTTCAGCACTTCTTTTCTCTTCATCAACAATATCTCTCAAATCTGATATACCTCTAGGTTGTGTGCTATGAACAATCTCAAATGGTGTCTTTTCAGTACTTCTATTTACTGAACTGTTGTATGCAAACTCTGCTTGTGCCAACATCAAATCCCAATTGTTTGGTGTGTCTCCAACTAAACATCTCAACAAATTACCCAAACTTCTGTTTACAACTTCTGTTTGTCCATCAGTCTGTGGGTGAAATGTAGAACTAAATTTCAACTCAGTATCCAACTTTTTCCAAAGTGTTCTCCAAAAATAACTTACAAACTTACTGTCTCGGTCAGAGATGATACTCCTTGGTAATCCATGCAATCTGACAATCTCCTTAAAGAAAAGATTTGCTATATGTATTGCATCTGATGTTTTCTTACATGGTATAAAATGTGTCATTTTAGAAAATCTATCCACAACAGCAAATATGGAATCATTACCTCTTGCTGTCCTTAGAAGTCCAAGAACAAAATCCATGCTTATGTCACTCCAAGGTTTCTCAGGGACAAATATCGGTGTATACAAACCAGTATTCTAACTCACTCCCTTCGCAACTTGACAAATTCCACAACTTCTCACAAATTTCTGAACATCCTTATACAATTGAGGCCAAAAATACCTCTCCTTCAGCAAACTCAATGTTTTATCAATGCCAAAGTGTCTAGCCAATCCACTACTACGTTTCTCCTTAATTAGGTTAGTTCTCATTGAATCTCTCAGTAGACATAACTGAATACCTTTAAACAACATTTCTTCCTGAATGAAATAGTCTTCATACTTGATTGATTTGAATTAGGTGCTCTGCACACTCTCCATTGCTTTGAAAAATTAGGATCACCTTTATACAATTTCTTCATGTCATCAAAACCAACAACTTCAATTCTCATTTCAGTCAACAAAGTTCGTCTTCTACTCAATGCATCAACAACTCTGTTAGAAACTCCACTCTTATGCTTAATCACAAATGTAAAGCTCTGCAAATACTCTACCCATTTCATATGTCTCTGATTCAACTTATTTTGACTACCCAAA
>MU224687.1:1234179-1248597 GCA_018584345.1 Thuja plicata | reverse complement strand
TATGTCTCTGATTCAACTTATTTTGACTACCCAAATACTGTAAAGCCTTATGATCAGTATACAACACAAATTCATTTGGCATCAAGTAATGCCTCCATTTCTTCATAGCTTGCACAATAGCATAGAACTCTTGATCATAGAAATAATATTTTCTCTTTGCATCATTCAACTTTTCACTAAAAAAAGCAATAGGTTTACCTTCTTGAGTCAACACAGCTCCAATTGCACTTCCAATGGCATCACATTCAACTTGAAATACCTTATTGAAATTAGGTAAGGCTAGCGCAGGTAATTCAACAACTTTTAGTTTCAAAGCTTAAAAACTCTTCTCAGCTCCATGTGTCCATTTGAATTCTCTTTTATCTCCTCTCAGTGTCGCAGTCATAGCATTGCAAATAGAACTGAAATTTCTGATAAACTTCTTGTAAAAAATTGCCAATCCATGAAATGTCTTACCTCAGTAACATTCTCAGGTGTAGGCCAACTCAGTATGACCTCAACCTTCTCTGGATCCATCTTCAAACCATCAGCTGAAATCACAAAACCCAAATACACAAGCTCTTATTTCATGAAGGAATATTTATTCAGATTTATCAGTAACTTTTCCTCTTTCAATCTCTGCAACACTTGCCTTCTATGCATCAAATGTTCTTCTCTAGTCTTACTGAATATCAAAATATCATCCAAGTATACAATCACACATTTATTCAGGAATTTCTTCAAAACTTCATTCATCAATCTCATAAATGTACTTGGTGCATTAGTTAGACCAAAAGGCATAACCAACCACTCATACAAACTTTCTTTTTTCTTGAAAGCAGTCTTCCATTCATCACCTTCTCTGATTCTGATATGATGATATCCACTTTTCAAATTAATTTTGGTAAAATACTTTGCTCCACTCAAACAATCCATTATGTCATCCATTCTTGGTATAGGAAACCTATACTTTACTGTGATCTTGTTAATTGCTCTGGAATCAGTGCACATTCTCCATTCTCCATTCTTCTTAGGTGCCAACACAGCTGGTACTGCACATGGACTCAAACTTTCTCGGATCAAGCCTTTGTTCAACAATTCATGAACTTGTCGGTTAAGCTCTTCATTTTCTATCGATGTTAACCGATGAGGTGCCTTGTTTGGTAAACTAGCTCCAGGAATCAAATCCATACAATGACTGATATCTCTAATTGGTGACAAACCATCAGGTACATTATCTGAAATGATCTCTTTGTATTTAGTGAGCAACTTCTCAACTTCTGCAGGTATGTCATCTTCTGCATTCTTACTTGGTTTGTTAGGAATCAAAGCATAACAAATATCATCTCTTTTCAAATCCTTGACAAATTGTCTACCTTCCATCAGACAAACTTTCACAAATGTACATAACTCATCAACAGATTCTTCAATCAAAGGTAACAAGATTTGCTTCTTTCCATCAACCCAAATAGAATATCTATTCAACCTTCCATCATGTATAGCATGTCTATCATATTGCCAAGGTCTACCCAACAAAATATGACAGCAATCCATTGGCATAATATCACATAACACCTTATCATAGTATTTTCCAATTTTCAGATTTACAAAACATTGTTCACTTACCATTAATGTATTCTCATCTTTGATCCATGCGATCTTGTAGGGGTTTGGATATTTCATCCTCTCCAACTGCAAATTTGCAACTATTTTCTCAGATGTCAGATTCTCCGAGCTTCCACTGTCAACAATGACCTTCCAAACTTTGTCTGCAACTCCACATTTGGTCTTGAACAAAATTTTCCTAATTGGATCTTTCTTATCTTTCTCACTCCATAGTATCCTTCAGATCATGAGGTTACTTTCAGGTTCATTGGATGGTTCCTCTTGGATCAATGCATTTCTGCTACTGCTACCACCTTTCTTTCTTGCATGTGTACATTCAAAGGATTCATGTCCTTCTTCACAACAGTTGTAACAAGTTACTTGGAACCCTCTTTTGCTATATCCACCTCTGGAATAATTATCTCTTTCTCGGTATGAATTTCCACCTTTCTATTCATTCTTTCCTTTGTCTTGAGATGTGTCTGAAATTGACTTGTCTAGTTCATATCTACTATTTTCACCATGAGATCTACCTCTTCCTCTAGGGAATCTACCACCTATGCCTCTTTCTCTTTGTTCATATCTTCTGTTAAACTTCTCTTCAACTTTTAGAGCAAATTGATATGCCTCTTCAATACCTTCCATTTTGACCAAACTGATCTCATCTTGTATGGAACTTCTCAAACCATTCAGATATCTTGCAATTCTTTCTACTTCATCTTCAACATTTCTAGATCTGATGTCTAATCTATAGAATTCCCCAGTATAGTCTTTGACTATTTTTCCTTCTGCTTCAAACTTTTCATTCGCCGGATTAGGTTAATCTGATAATCACAAGGAAGAAACTTGCCTTTCAATTTGTTCACCATCTTATCCCATATCTTGATTTTGCCTTTTTGTTTCTTCTTTCTATCCAATTGCAGATGTTCCCACCATAAGGATGCATGACCTTTCAATTTTGTGCTTGCAATTTTCACCTTCTTATCCTCTGCAACATTCTCATATTCAAAATATTTTTCCATCTCAGTGATCCTGTCAATCAATTCATTAGAATCTAATTTTCCACTATACTCAGGAGGATTAAACTGAGGTGTGGATTTCAAACTTGTCAAAGCTCTCAGGAACCTTTCTTCTTCCTGGTCCATCACAGGTGCAGGTGTAGCTTCACCTTGAACTTCTTCAAATTCATCATCACTAACATCTTCAAGATATCTTCCTCTACACTGGGCTGTCTCAACAGCTTCCAATCTTGCAGCCATTTGTCTAAGCATGTCAGCTAGACCTTGATCAACATTTCCTCTCCCACGAACCATCTTGAAACTCTCTGCAATTGTAGGTCAGATCACAACCTGCCACCCTACAAAAAATACCTTTAGAATTTACAAGAAGGAACCACAGATCTTAACTCGCTCTGATACCACCTGACGCAAGGGCAGGATAGAGATGGGGCCTAGGGCACGCCCAAAACCATCCATCCTGTAGAAACAATGCGGAAATAACACAACACAGTGAGAGAGGGAAAAACAAAGATATTTTATCATTAATTGATCAAACTCAATACATGCCAGGCTGTAAGGCCTTCCTGGTTACAACCATATACATGAAAATGTATTAAAAACGATCTTCTTACAATAGAGATCTCAGATCTTCAATATCTTAACATTTGCCTTTCTTGCTCTAAGACTTGCTGCTAAACTAAGAACATATAAAATAATATATATAGGAAACCAACAGGGAAGTTGGCGCTCAAATACAAAGGTGAGACCCAGATTTAGATCCACACAGATCCCAATGAGAGACCCCACATTAATTCATCCACGGAAATTAAGTGTAGAAGTCGCCCAAATCCGAAAAACATATGTCGGGAAAGCATCATCGAAAATCAACAAACCATCAGTAAAAGCATACCCGAGCAACAGAGAAAATTGTCGGTAAGGACATCACCGGAAATCATCTGTAAAGACATTACTGAAACCCGTCGGTAAATACATCGCCGAAACCGTCGATAAAGACATTACCAAGCATCAGGAACAAGCATGCCCGAGAGACAGAACCCAAGCGAAATAGAACAACATAAAGAGCTAAAGCAAACATCTTTTTTGGTTGTGCAGGATTGCCAATGACCCAAGATGCTCCTGCATCAATCTCCCCCAAACTTTAGACCTATCTCTCCCTCTCTTCTCTCTCTCCCTCACCACTCTCTCCCATCTCTAGGTCTCTACCACCCTCTTTCCCTTTCTACCTTGCCTTCCCCCTCTACCTATTCCTCCCACACTCTCTTTCCTCATCTTTAGGTCTTTCCTTCCCTCCCTCTTTACTTGACCACCTCTCTCTCCCTATGTCATTATCCACCTCTCTCTAACCTATCTCTCTCACCTTTATCTCTTCCTCCTAGGTCTCTTATCTATCTCTCCCCAAGCTCTAATTCTCTCACCTATATATCTATCCCCTCTCTAGTTCTTTTCCTCCCTCTCCACCACTCTAGCTACCTCCTTACACCTCTTTCTCTCTTTGGTATAGGATCTAGGGTAGAATAATAATGGTACAAGGTTTAGGATACACAAGTTTGAGCGTGCATTGCTTGAATTGATACACCCCTCTCTCTCTCTCTACTTTATAAGGTATAGGGTTTAGGGTATAGGTTTTTGAGAATAGGGTGTAGGATATATGTTTTAAGGTATAGGGTTTATGGTTTAGGATATTTGTATAGGGTTTAAGGTACGAGATTGATGGTATAAGGTTAATTTATGGATACATAGGGTTGAGGGTATTTCCTATCTGTATACTAGGTCTCATCTCTCTTTTCTCTCTCATATGTCTATCTCTCTCGCCTCTCTAGGTCTTTGCCCATATTTCTTCCTCTCTTTCTCTTCTTCCTCTCCTTCCTTACCCCTATATCAATCTCCCTGGATCCCAATCTCTATTATTCTCTCATTTTCTCTTATTCACTCTCCATTGTCCAGGTCATCACCTTTCCCTCCCACCCTTTCTCTCCCCTCTCTAGGTTTATCCCTCCCTTCATCTCCACCTATCTAACTTTGCATCCATGTATCACTACCCATGTAATGTACCAATGCAGGCTAGATACCAAATACACTAAACCTACAACAGTGTTTCTCGTATGGCTCACCTCACTTGCACCCAACCCCTTGCTCTGTAAGACACTAATATCCTCACACGTATGCGTCAATTTATCCCTCACAGTCGTATGACCAAGACTTAACACCCACACCTAATAGTTCACCCACCCGTATGACACTCTGCCACTCTCATACAACAATATCCACATGTATAGCTTGATCTTCTCTTCCATATGGTACCTTGTCCTTCTCTCCCGTACGTGTGTGGTCCTTAATGTTCCCCATACGATACTTGCCCTTACGACAAGGCAGTTAAAATCACTCTTGTTTGCAAAGGAGCTCAATGTTACAAGTGTGGTTGCCATTGCACCAAAAGATTGACCTGTCAATGCCTGATACAACCACTAGACTTATAGAATCCACAAGAGTCAGTTAGTCCCTTATCACGAATCTCGAGGGGAGCGCTGACCATTTTGCAAACAATCTCCCCCTCAACGTTACCTGAGGGGATTCAAACATGTGACCAAGCTCTGATACCACTTGTTACAAGTGTGTTTATCGTTGCACTAAAAGATCGATCTATCAATGCCCGATACAACCACTAGACTTATAGAATCCACAAGATGTAGTTAGTCCCTTGTCATGAATCCCTAGAGGAGCGTTGACCATTTTTACAACACTCAAGACCTCATAACATCCACTTCGTGCAATCTAGATCAAGAATACGTCACGCTAGAGTACTAAGTAATCGCCACCAATACCCAATCTATGATGCATAGATGAACTGGCACAATGTAGTTTCAGAATGAAGTCGGACTGACAATTACAATCGATTACATAGTCATCCACATATACAATCGATTCAAATTAAAATTATTTCCTGTGTTGCCTTTGTAGATGCAAGAGATTCAACACACAACCAACAATGAATGAATCACAGATCTACAATTTCAAACAATATAAAATATCATAGTTTATTACAAATTTGTCTTTAAGTGAAGACTTCACAAATTTGCATCGACGAGTAGATTAGGGTGGTTGCTAACTACCAAAATTACGATTACAGACTAGGGAGGGTCTTCCACCTCTGAAATTGCATACAAAAGTCTTAGTTCCAACTGGAATTGCAAATACACAAAAAACATAAACTCCATGATGATTTCCTACAATGCGAGCCACCTCCTTATAAAGGGCTCCAAGAAGATTATAGAAGGTTATCATAGGCCGACAAAACTTATTATTTACTATTTTATTACTTTTTATTTTATAATTAAATTAATTAATTAAAGTAGTCCATCTGATATTATTTTAATTTGGGACTACTTAACCGATTAATCTAATTAAATTATTTAATAATATCAGTGACATTACAGTCCTTGGGCTCGATAATTGCTTGCCCTCAATAAATTACAAACTCGGAGACTCCAAAATCTTCTTGCTCTCCCACGTGGCATATTATACTCATAAATCTTTCCAGCATACTAGGTACTCCTTAATGGTGCGTGACCTCAACTTCCTTTCCCTGACATCAATGATCTCTACAGGATCCAAAGCAAGTCTACCCTCTTTGTCAATAGGTGAAAGCTCCTCAGAGACGATGACACACTAGCCAACTGACTTCTTGAGGCATGAAACATGAAATACATTGTGAATCTGACTCCCTTTCGACGAATTCAACTCATAGGAAACCTCTCCCACTCTCTTTACCACTTTGTATGGCCCATAGAAGCAAGAATTGATTTTCTTAACACCACTCCTTTTCAAGGAAGACTATCTGTACATCTGTAATTGGAGGTAGACAATATCCCTCACCTCAAAATTTGTTCAATCCTTTGCCAATCGAATTTCATCTTTTTCTGATTCTCGACACACTGTAAGTTATCCCTGACTGAAGGATATCCAAAATCTTCTACAACCACTCCATGGCCCTCAGTTCTCAGCTATCTTCCAATGCCAAATCCATGAATGGTGTAGCCTCATATCCATAAATTTTCTTGAAGGATGTCATACCTATAGACACATGATAGGTAATATTGTAGTAGTGCTCTCCCAAATGAAGCCAATGGATACACACCTTCTATTGCACTACTACATATTTCCTAAAAGAGCCCTCCAATCACTTTTTCACAATCTTAGTCTAACCATTTGTATGAGGGTGATAACTTGTACTTGGTGACTACTCTGTGTCTTCCATCCAAAAGGTACTGAGGAAACAACTATCTCTATCATTGAATATGTTCTGTGGAAGGCCATGTAGATGGAACACCTCTCTAAAGAACTCTACCACTTGGATTGCCTGAAACTATGTCAGAATGGAAAATAAATGAGCATATTTGGTTAATCGATCTACCACAACATAAAGACAATCCTTACCTTGTACCTTGGGAAGTCTAGTGATGAAGTCCATCAATATACTCTTTCATTTCTGATTGGGAATCAACAAACGCTAAAGTAACCCAACTGGAAAAGTATGCTCAAATTTATTCTTTTGACAAGTGGCACACTCCTTGACATACTGTAACACGTCATCCTTTAGTCCTTTCCAAGTGAACCTCTCATGAATATGTTGATAAGTCTTGTTTCGGGTGTCGTGCCAAGAGTGAGTCATGAACCTCCCTCAAGATCTTCCCCTTCATCTTTGATTCTGGCACTAATAAAACCTATCCTTGTAGTAGATGACATCATCCACCACCTTATACTTATCATCTTGTATCTGACCATCCATCAGCTGGAAAGAAAAAAGGTTCTTGGATTATTCGACCAAAAATGAGCATTCCAATTAGATGGAATATGTGATAGTGAACATATGGTGGGTGTTTTAGATAATGCGTTGCCCACCACATTCTTCTTCCTCTTCACATACTCAATTTCAAAATCATATGTTTGGATTTTTCTCACCCATTTCTGTTGCCTCTTGTTCAAATAATTCTGCTCCAAGAAATACTTCAAATTGTTGTGGCCGGTCCTCACCACAAATATTGCCTCGAAACTTGGCCAATGCATTCATGATGACAAGCATCTTGTTATCATAGATCAAGTACAATCGTTCTTCTTCTAACTCTCAAAAGAAATGGGATGACAGTCCTACATCAAGCCTGCGCCAATACCCTCTCCTGACGCATCGCACACAAGGACGAAGGGTTTAGTGAAGCTTGGTAGTGCCAAAACTTGAGACATACTCATGACTTCCTTCAACCTGTCAAAAGCTCCTTGTGACTCCTCATCCCAATTAAATGCTCCCTTCTTCGTGAGATTTGTCAATGGTGCCCCTAGCTATGAAAACGCTTTCACAAACCTCCTGTAGTAACCACACAGTCCAAAGAACCACACAACTCTGTGAGTGTCATGGGTGTGGGCCAATCAAGAATTGCTTAAATCTTCTCCTGATGCACTTGAACCCCTCAGGTGCTGATGACATGTCTCAAGTATAAGATCTCGGTCATCCCAAAATCACACTTGGACCTCTTTGCAAACAAGGACTACGACTTCATAATCCCTAATACCTCATCCAAATGCCTCAAATGCTCCTCCCACATCTTGTTGTAAATAAGTATGTCATCAAAGAGCACCAACAAAAACTTATGCAACTTCTTGTTGAAGATGTGGTTCATGCAAGACTAGAAAGTGACCAGAGCATTGATCAATCCAAATGGAATGACCGAGACCTCATAGTGTCTATTGAGGCAACAAATTTTTTGTCTTCTATACATCTTCCCCCCTCATGTGGATCTGGTGATACCTATAATGAAGATTAATCTTGGAGAAGTAAATTGCTTCATGTAACTCATCCAATATATGATCAATTCTCAGGATGAGGTATCTATTCTTGATTGTTTTCACGTTCAATACTTGGTAATCTACACATATCCTAAGAGTTACATCATTTTCTTCACCAAAACTACTGAAGATGCAAAGGGACTGGAACTAGGCTTGATCCAACCTTTGTCGAGGAGCTCCTGGATTTTATTCTCTATCTCTTCCTTGAACTTCTTGGGACTGTGATAGGGAGTAGTG
This sequence comes from Thuja plicata, assembly GCA_018584345.1. Lineage (NCBI taxonomy): Eukaryota > Viridiplantae > Streptophyta > Pinopsida > Cupressales > Cupressaceae > Thuja > Thuja plicata. The sequence continues at coordinate 1,239,919 of MU224687.1, read as the reverse complement.
ATAACTAGCTTGGCCCCCTCCAACTTGATCATGTTCTCAAAGCCTCTATGTGGGGGTTTACCTAGCAAAATGTCTACGAAGACCAGACCGTGCTTGCCCAACATTGCCTAAATCTCATCATCATAGTAGTATGCTTGTTGTCCACTCAAAGGTTTGGTTGGAACCAAACATTGTGATGCCCAAATGAATTCATCATGTCTGAAAATTTCTTCCATCCGCTTCATTGAGATCTCCCTCATGCCCCTGTTAGACATTCCTCTCAACACCACCTTCTTGCCATCCACTTCGAATGAGAACTCCATCTTCTTGAAACTTTGTGTATAGTGGCTGAGAGTCTTTATCCATTGAATTCCTAATATGACATTTGTATCTTCCAAATCTACCACAAAGAAATCAACTCACTATGTAGCTTCCCACAGTAATGCTTAGTTGCAAGACCAAATGAGTACATGGTAGTAAATTTCCTCCCGCCACCTTGACTTCGAATCCTTCATGCTCCACCATATGAAAACTCCTCCCGGTGACAAGTGATGAATTAATAAAATTGAGTGTGGCTACACTATCGAGGATGAATACAACTCATTGCCCCTATAGCGCACTTCAGACTCAAAATACACTGCACTTGAGAGTTCTAGATAGTGCAGAAATAGTGCCTCCCCTTCTGACAAGTGTGGCAATCCTTTTTGCGTGATTGATTTCTTCTTTAGTATCTTCTTCTTGTACCTTATATTCTTCATTTTTCTCCTCGTTGTTAGACACCACCTCAATGTAATGGATCTTTCCCTTACCTAGGCATTAGTGACCCAGTTTCCAAGGTTCCTTGTATGTGAAACAAAGATTCCTTCTCCTGATCTTTTTTCTTGTGGCCTTGTCCAAACATGACTTCTTCAAGAATGACTTCTTGTCCTTTTCCTTATGTGAAAGTAGTAGTTTGACATGTGTATAACTCTTGGAAGAAGAAGATGAGGTAGCCATGTCACGTGCCTTCTTAATCACTATCATGAGTTTGCCAGGGTTCAAAAATTTGACCCAACCCTTTATAGGTTTCATCAATCCATCCATGAATAGTAATACAAGTCTTCTCTCAGAAATATCAGTAACCAATACTGACAACCTTTAAAATTTTGAGATATAATTGTCCACCGGTTTGATCTATCTCAGCTGTGCCAACTCCTTGAAGTTGAGTTCTAGATCCTTCTCATCAACGTGATCAATGAGTCTCCCTGTGAAATCAGTGTATGAGGTGACTCAATTGTGAACGAGGGTGACTATCCCATGGGGCTACTATTTGTAATCAATTCCATCCAAGTTTAGAGTTGCAAATTTTATTGCTTCATCTTCGGGCGTAAGATTGAGTTTGAAGTAGGTATCTTCTTTATTGTATCCATGCTCTTTTTGTTGTCTTCTAGACCCATCAAAATTAGATAGGATTAACTTGCCGATATTTTTCTAGATATAATTATTGTGATGGTTGCGACTCTTAGAATATCTCATCCACAATTCCACACATTCCTTGAAGGGTAGTTCTGCTCCAAATCTAGCATTGAAGCAATCTTGTCTCAACTAATCTTACATCTCCAAGAATGTATGATCTTGTTCTCTGTGTTGTTCATTCCTTTGAGGAAACGTCAACATTAATGGGGGTGTGTGGGAATTCTCTCTATGGGGCCTCTGATTGACAAAATTATCACCATTTACATTATGATTTCCATTTGTCCTTCTTCCAAAATCCAAAGTGTTTCACCAATTTACTTTTTTCGTTTACCAAAGTCTCATTGGGATGTTGTTGTGCTCTTGTTAACTCGTAAAATGTCATCTCTGTGCTTAAATATTCCATCCTATCTAATGATTGGGATCTCCTTGTTCACGTCCAATGTTTCCCAATAGGTTAGCAAGATCACCAACTTTGATGCCACTGCAATGTGCTATGTATGAGGAAATCTCTAACCTGTTGGGATCAAACTTAAACATGCAAAGTTAGTGAATTAACACATAAAATAGATTCAAATATTGTATACGCATGTAAACAACAAAGAAATTCAAATAACATTGGATAGAGCCTAAAACAAGTGCACCCAAGATGCTTGTTTGATTTTCTCTCTTATGGAGGTGTGGATGTGCTCTCTCAAACACAACATGTAAATCCCCAAGTGATTTGATGAAGAAGATGAATGCAAATGAGACAAATGGATGAAGAAAGATAAAGAACTAGTATGAAGAAATAGTCTCGAGATTTTCTCTATGAATATTTAAGCTATTATGGAGTTCAATGCAAGGTTGGAAGTATGATTCATTACCAATTACCTAGCATATGATTTCTAGATGATTTAAGAAAGAAACTAGTATTGAAAGCATGAAAACAAGTATGAAATCTAGAGCTAAATTAGCATGATAACAATGCACAATTGAGAGATGAAATGCGAGAGGAAAGACCCTGTATTTATAGATTTTTGGAGGGAGGAGAGAGGCTTGGATGAGGTGGCACCTATGTGGCATCCACATAGGAGCCACATAAGCGACACATAAGCTAAGAGGAGAGGTCAAATTGAGAATTTAATGATTTGTGAGGCTCAAGGTTGCTTACACATGTGTGAGAAACCTTAGGGAAATGTGTGTGGGACAAGGAGGTTGCATTTAAGAGAGTTGGGTGTCTCTCTTGGGATGAGTTTCTCACATGTGTGAGCATTCCATTAGGGATAAAAAGGTTAGGAATCACATTTTAAACAAGGTTAGTGTGTGATAAAGTGGGGAAGTAGCTTTAGCAAGAAGGATAGGTAGTGTAGTGTAGGAGTAGGGTAGGCTTAGGGTAGACTTATATATTGGATTAATAGGTCTCTAGGTTAGGTTTAGATTAGTCACTCAAACTGGATTTGAATTAATCCTAGTTTAGAAGAATTAGGGATGTGAGGGATTTTAATAAATATGAATTTATTAAAAAGGGGGTATTTGAAAATGTATTAAATTAAATAGATTAGGATAGTATTTAGATGTATTTAAATACTAAGGGGGAAACTATTTTACTGATTAAATTAAATAATTAGATGAATGAAAAGGGATTATTAATAAAATTAATATTTTTTGATGTCTACATTTTGCCCCTATTTGATGCAGTGCCGCAAGTGGTGTTGCATCAAAGAAAAGAAAATAAGTTTCCCTAGAAGAAGCTGGGTTTCTATGAGTCAAGACAAAGCAACGACAGTATAAGGTTATGCCCCCTTGAGAAAAGAACGTAACAAGAGAAGAGTTGTGGGATTTTCTCAAAAAAGAGACGCAAAGAGAAAGGGTGATGCAAGGGATGAAGGAGATGGAAGAGGAGTGAATAAATAGAAGCCTTTTTGAAGAATGAAAATGCAATCATGATACTAAATGCAGTTAGTGAGACTTGGGGATTAGGATGTGTTAAATTTTGGAGAGCGCACCCTAGTTTGATTTTGCGAGAGGAGGTATGCGTCAGGTGTTAGAAAACACATATGACATGATTCCTTTGTGCGGAATAGACGCACATACAAAATAGGTAGATTTAGGACATAGATGTAGCGCACGCGGAGAAGACGGAACTAATCCAGTAGCACTCATAGGGAGACCAAGTACACCCTAGGCCTTGAGAGCCTTGGTGGAAAGTGTACTAAACCCTGCCCCTAGGAAGCCAGGCATTATCATAACTGTGTAAATGAAAAAGATGCACTAAAAAATGAAAAAAAAGATCATACAAAAAACAACGCATGAATCAATAGGCACCATTCACCACACACCAAGATATAGGGGATCCAGGTGGTTATGAGTAGGTTTTGATTTACACAAAAAGATAAAATCAACAAAAAGGCCTCCTGACGAAGCAGTCATTCAGTCCAAAGTTCTTTCCATGAACGAGATGGTATGATGAATGATTTGATAAGCCGACATAGGGATGATGCACCCTAACAGGCCATGGTTGGATTGTTTGTCAAAGTGGGTATTCACTGGCAAAAGGCAGTGGATAGAACAAGGAGCTAGGAAAGTTGATCTCAGAATTGATTTGGTGAAGAACATTTTTGGAAGTCACTCTGTCCGGGAAAATTTCAGGGTGATGAGGATGAAGTGAAGATGTAAGTGAGAATGGGTGACGATGGGCGGGAGGAAAAGGGGAGCATAGAGCAGCGAGTGAAAATGGGTGAAGTGGTAGGCGATCTTTGGGGGTTATGGCATTTTTTTTCAATTTTTTGGATTTTTAAAATATTTTTCAACTATTTCGGCTGTACAATAGATTATTACATCATTAATATACAATAATAGAAGTAAATCTCAAGAATCAAGACCGTACCAGGCTCACAAGAAAAAATTGTGAGGAAATAGGGGCTATTAGTAGGGTCGAGGAGGGAATATTAGGTCATTTGTGAATAGTGATTAAGAAGAAAAATGATCTATGATTGAGAAAATGGCTGAGGAGAGGTTGAGGAGGCAGCTTGGGGAGCATGTTTGGATCCACAAATGATCGACATACTAGGCAGAGGCGGTATGTCTCGAAACCAAAACCTTGCATTTATTGCTTGCAAAGTTATTTAATTCTTTTGGGTGAGGTAGGTAGAAATAAATAAGGGTAAAATGGGTTTTGGACCAGAGATGCCGGTTCAAAAAATGATGTTTGCACAGACGTTGATCTCTAGAACCTTGTCTACGCAGATGTAGGAACCAGACTGGCATCTACGAAGATGCTAGTTTTGGATCCGGGTCCTCGCACACAGGTTTTGAGGATTGGCAAGGTAGAGATGTCGATGCACAAATCGACGTCTCCGCCCAGACTGACATCTTCGCCAAAATGGGCAGATGCCGAGGGACGGGGAAGCAAGGGTAACCGACGTATGCTGGGGGGATGGAAAAAGGCCTTGGGGTATGATGCCCTAGCTGAGGGAGGGTTAGTTTAGAAAAGGAATACTGACATGGTTCTGGTCATGGTTGCAGGTGTAGTTTGCACCATTTGAGTCTAGGGAGCACTGGCCTTCGACAATGGAGTTGGAGAGCCAGCTGACAAAGGTAGATTGGGGGCTGATTTTAGAAGTGGGACTGGATTATGTGCCCTAATGGCTTCGGCTATGGGCTCATAATGGCATGATGACGAAGTTGGTGGAGAGGTGGCATAGTGATATCACGAGGTTTTACTGGCGCACTAGAGAGACCACTATCATGTTTTTGGATGTGTGGTGTATACTGAGGATCCCAATTAGGGGAGTAGTTCCATATTATAGGGTGAAGAACTACAAGCATTACATGCAACTCACCTTTAGGAGGCCTATGAGGTTGATACCTCGAGACATGACCTGGATACCCTGGCAAGAGGCAGTGGACATGAGGCTTAGGCGGGTAGCTTTGTTTTGTTAGGATTATGTTATACTGAGAGGGGGGGGGGGTGAATCAGTATTACAAAACTTAAAATTAACTTTAAACCAATTCAACATAAACCATAAGCATAATGAAATCAAAATAACATAAACAAATAACACAGTACTCATGGCACCATTATTTGTTGTCGAGGAAACCCTGGCCAAGGGAAAACCCCAGTGGGGATGGTACCCAAAAGCATGCACTAAAGTAAAATGTCCCTATTAGGAGACCTAGCCCTGTTAGGAGCTGAATATTACATAGTATAATTCCTTGTTAGAGGAATATAGCCCCGTTAAAGGTATACAACACCCTGTTAGGGGCCAACTGAGCTTACATCTCTTACAATATATCTCTTTTACAAAAGTGTTCTCAGTAATTAGCA
>MU224687.1:1200600-1222278 GCA_018584345.1 Thuja plicata | reverse complement strand
TCACTCCGCTGAGATTTTCCAAACCCTAGCTTCTCTCTCTCTCACAGGTTTCTCTTTCAGCTTTAGGTATTTTGCATGCAGGTGTTCTTGGCGTTCTGTGGATTTGCATGTTTTACAAATCCTACAATTCTTAGGGATCAGTGGGGATGCCATCTTTCCCATGTTGATGAGATGGAAGAGATGAGATCCCTTCACATCCATCCTCATGAGATGCCTAGCTATGGTGACACACATTTTTGTAGTTTTTGATGAGATATATATGCATTACGATACCTAGGTGTATTTTGATGTATTTATTATGATGGAATTTATCTGATATACAATAGACTTATGCATTTATGATGGTTCTATGGTGATAGCTATATGTGATGCATTGATGATGTCCCCTTTTGGTTTTATATGCATATGTGGATAGTGACTCTTATGATGCAGGATGTGATGCTGTGATGTGATGTTTTAGTACTAACATTTTGTGATGCAAGATGTGATGCTTGATGACGTTTGCAGGAGGTGATCTATGTTGAATGCAGGATATGGATTTTTGTGGTTTTATGATGAATGTATATGATGTATTTATGATGCAAATGTATGTAATGAAATTCTACTTGAGATGTACTTAATGAAATAATTAAGTGAGGTGTACTAATATAGATGTAAATGATTTAATAACCTAATGGAGTAATGTTTTAAAAAATGCATAAATGAGATGGAATGTACTAGCCTAGTGATTAAAATATATAGAATGAATTAATGACACACACTAAAATGGCTTAATGAATTAATGAGATGAGATGGTTTAATGAAATGAATAAGTAAACAAGATGAACATATGAGATGCAATGATTGATTTAATGAGTTAATGAACTATTGTAATTAATGATGTGATTAATGATGAAATGATCTAATGTAATTGATGATGTGCTTAGTGATGATAATGAATTAATGTGAATGAATGATATAATGAAATTAATGGCATGCTTAACGATGATAATGAAATGATCTAATGCAATTCATGATGTGCTTAATGATGATAATGAATTAATGTAAATGAATGATCTAATGCAATTAATGATGTGATGAACTAAAATGAAGAAATATACCTAATGAACACTAAAATGATCTTACTATCAAATGATCCTAATGAATGAACTAATTCACTCAAGCAAATGATATGACCCAATGCGATGTTCATGTTTGTGTGCATGTCACCCTAGCCGAGGAGCTCATTGAGAGAGTTGTGACGGGGGAGGAAGGATGATCTTGGAGGAGGTGCGTGAGGATTATCTATGGGGAAGCTCAGGATAATAAGATAGGACACAAATGTATTATTAGAAAAGGTGGTTATATACAAATGATACGTGTGAAAGCCTAGGGGTTGGGATAGGAACCAATTCTTGTAACAATTATAGGTGATATGGAACACCTAGGGAATATGGGTTTTGTGATAGAGATTGGATTAGGAAATAGATGTGTTGATGGGGTTTTGTTGACCAGGTCCGCCAACAGTCATAAGTTGTCACCGAGTACTGGGGTACCGGCCAACTCCACCTGCAAAGGTTATCCGGGGAAGTGAGATTCCCCAGACCTCCAAGCACCTGGGTGTCGGGTCACGACGGCACGGGGCTCGGTTGGGAGAAGTGACTATTTTTGAGGGGGATAGCTAGTTTATTCAACTCATTCTCTCTGGGGATTCAGGAAGGTAAGGTTTCCCCAAGCATTCTTCACTTAGCAAATAAACTGAAAAAGATCCTGCAGGGTTAGAAATGTCTTATCTACCTATATTTATGCTTGAACATTCAACACATCAATAAAAATCTGATATACTACACTAAATACCGAAGAAATGCACAACCATCAGTTCATATTTCATTAGTAGCAAGGGGAGAGAGGTCGTTAAGCTACTTAAAATATTAGAGCAAAAGACATGAAGAACATAAAACATAAAATACCATTAACTCAGAAGATCGAATGCCAACAACATCATTGTAAGAATTCTCCCTTCTTCATTAATATTTCTTCCAGCTAGCACTGGTGCATGATACAATGGTGGCTCCAGGGGAGCGTCTAACTACTGAAAGCTTAAACAATGGAGCATTGAGCTCTGCAATTGAAATGAAAATACTACTTTTCTATTCCTGTGGATAGCAAAATCATCAATTTCATCAACCCTTGGAAAAGGGTCGGACTTACTATTTATACACATTTTCATCTAACCCTAACCCTAACCCTATTTTACATTATACTGCAATAAAATATATTATCTAGGGGCCGATACTACCTGCGCCACCCTACAAAAGACCTTGAGATGAAATAGGCCTGACCTGTTAGAAGAATAAGACAAGAAGGTAGAGTGGAAGAATCAGCCTTGAGAAGAGAGCCAGGAAAGAAAAGGAAGAAATCCAATCCCTGGGGATCGAGGCTACATGCCTCATAAATAGGAAATGTGGTGCCCTATATCCAATGTGCCAGGTGTACACCTAAAGGAGTGCCTCAAGAAGACCATCTATCAGAACCAACTGTTGATCCAATGTTCCTCAATGTAGCCAACTACCCACTGACAGTCTTCAACAAACTTTATTAACTGCTTGAAAATGATCGGTCGGCCTCTGGGACCGGGACACAGATCACTTGAAGGAATACAAAATTTCAGGATCTGGGACTCCGGGATCCGGGAACTTATGTTCCGAAAGAATAAAGAATACAAGATGTTTGGGTTTCCTCCGGCCTCCAGAGAAACTTTATTGTTTCTTGTTGTCATTGAAGGTTTGGAGGAGGCGGGAGATTCCATCCTCATCAATCTCTCTGAGGCCGGACCGCCGGTACTTAGCTACCTCAATCTGTTCTCCCAGCTCTAGAACATTACTCTTGAACTCATCGGCCATTTTTTCCGCGTCATGGCCACTAAGGATCATGCGAGTTAATCTCACCATTTGAGTCCCATCCAGTCCCTCTGGGGATTGATACCTGGACTCCACTAATTCATCAAACTTACCCAAAATGTACTCCTCTGGAGTGCATGTCTCAGTGCTGAATGGGTCATCTCTGGAGACCTTTGTGACAAATGCCTTCTACATATTTGAAGAATACTGAATTGCATTGATCTTGTAGTGCAGAACCGCTACTAGTTGCTTGAGTACCTCCAATGTGAGGTCAAGTCTGGAGTGCTGGGTCCTCACAAAATTGAATGATTCTTCTCCCAGAATCTCAGACTCAGAGACCATCTCTTCCCCAAGGCTGAGGAGCTCTTCTAGTTCTACCTTCCATGCCTCATATTTTTCCATATCACCCTCCCATATGTTAAGGATAGTTTTTGCCTGATGCAGAACGTGTCGAGCCGCATATAAATTTGGGAGGGTGGATACTAGGAAACACCAGGTGTTTCCTACTTGCAGAGTGACCCACTCATCGACCGCTTGGGCCTTCTTCTTCATTGCTCATAGGGAGTCAATGTCGCTCTGTGGTAATGGTGCATCAGATGTGGAGGCCTTCAGAGGAATGGCACTAATAGGCTTGGCCAGCTCAGTAAGCAATCCCATAAGGTTGGTTGTCTTCTCTTTTTCCTCTTTGAGCCTCTGGGCCTCCTTTTCATATCGGGCCTCCATGGCTATGGTTGCCTCCTTTAATAGGTTCACTTCACCCTGTTTCCCTCTTTTTCCCAGTGATATCTCTGTGATATCATAATTTCTGGCCTCGGCAGTTGCCTCATCAGCGTCTAGGGGAGGTGTTGCAACAACGATAACTATTTCTCCTCCCAGCCCAGTTCGAAGAGTATGAACCGTCCGGGCTTTCTTGGCCTTTGGTGGGCCCTAGGCCTGAGCCATCATTTTAGCTAAGGAGAGGTGAGCTCTAGAGGTGGACAAAGCCTTTCTTTTCTTACTTTCAACCAACCACTGAGGCGGAAAGGGTGGCTTATTTGCCAAAGTCTATTATTTCAATTCTTCCCTAGTGTCATGTTGTTGTTCCCCCTTAGTGGTGTGAGTCTCACCCACCCCTTTCTCTTTATCTTGGGCTTCGTCAGGAAAATTTCCCCTGGCGATGTTTATTTCCTCTGCCTTGTCCTTTGTATCTTCAGCTTCGTTGGGACCTTCATTGGCTATCCCAGGGGTTTCCTCCTCTTGTTGTTCTTCTTGTTCCTCGGCCTTTGTCACCGAGATTTCTTCTTCTATCGGTATATCCTTTGGTAATGGGGGAGGTACCGGGCTAAGATTTAAGGTTTGTGCCATGGTTATTACCTGCCTAAAGGTCACCTTGGGGAGTGGCACTTGGAATGTGGCGGCTGAGGTTACGGTTTCTCCCGTAGGTCCGATTCCCTCAGTGGATGTCGTTTGTTCACTCTGCTTTTGCTGGTCCACCCCTGCATCTTGCATCTCCATAACTTCAGAGGTGATCTCCTACCCTATATCCTCTTCTTCCATCTATTCCTCCTGCTCTTGTGCAGGTCTTCGTTCCTTAGCTTCCATTTCTGCTGGGACTTTAGCTTTCATCTGCTCGATGTCCCCCTGTAAGTTACCAAACTCGTCAGTTGCAAAAACATCATCAAACTCATCTTGCGGAGGAGGGTTGTCTGGGACATTGGTAGGTTCTGGTTCCTTTTATAGCTCTAGGGAATCAGAGGATAGGATCTCAACTTGTGGAGTCTGGGGCATCCCCAACTCCAGCTCCTTCTTGGGCTTTGGGTCAAGCCTCCTCCTTCTCTTGGTAATAAGGGGCGGCCTCGCATCCCTTATTGCTGCTTGCTTTGCCAGATCCACCCCTGTTGCCTTAACCATCAAGGTGGCTAGTGAAGGAGAGGATGGAGGATGAATTGGCCCAGCCATTAACGCTGGGGTAGCCAGCCATGTGATTATTTTGTCTTTCATCTGCTAGGAGGCTGCCAGTGACTACTTTAGCTATTCCTTTATGGGGACTTCTTGCTCCGTGGGAGTTGTCATTATTCCTTTTCCTTTATCTGATCCCTATGAAGAAGTCTTGGTCCCCGGGGTTATCTTTGGTACTGGCTGGGCCGCTCGGCGGACACTCCCGGGGCACACCTTCTTGAAGTAGGCATGGTTGCATTCAACCACCTCACGGGTGAAATCTTCAATGATGGGCCCTTCTTGGATGTCCCAGTTCACTGGTGGGAGGGCCAATGCATCAATCCCCTTTGCTTTTTACTGGGGATCTATCGTAGAACCGGCGTCTGATAAATCTTCCAAAAAATTTTGGAGCTTCAATATTTCCATCATCCCTGCGGTCATTCTAACGTAGTGCCAGCTCCAGAATTCTACGTCATCCTGGCAGTCTTCCCAAAAATCCTCCATATGGTATTGGTGGGGTTCCGACGCCCAGGGAAGTGCCGTAGCGATCTTGCCATGCGGATCAAAATGTTTCCACACTAAGTAGAATTCTGCCAAGTTATAGCTCTTAAGCTCATTATCTGCCTCTTCGGCGGTGGCCAAACTGCATGAATAATTCCCATAGGTAATCGGGAATGGAATATTTTTTACCTTCTTCAGGGTGAAGAAGGCGTGTAGCTCCATCACTTGCCTACAATATTTTAGGAGGATTATCTTGTCCCCGCAATGTTTGGGCAACAAGTAGGGCTTCTCAGAGAAGCTGGTCACCCTTATATAGGTATGCTGCTAAAATTGTATGTAATAATGTCTATAACTCCAGACCAAATTCATCACCTCTATAGACAGGCGGTATCCTACATCTCAGGTGGGTGTGAGCAGGTGGTAGTAAACAAATGCGTTGTTTACTCGACAAAAACTGGGGAAACTAGCTTCCCATTGAATTTGTGGAAAGTAGTCCCAAGGGGCCTTCTGGCTTGAGCCAATCTTGAGTACGCCATCGGTGAGTAGCCCATTGGTGTGGTGTCTCTGCTGTGCTAGGGCCTAGAGAACATAAGAATTCATATAGAACTTCTTCTTCTTGGCCAGTTGAAGGAACTGGGAGTCCACATGGTTGGAGATTATGGTAGCCCAGTCAAAATACTCCCCGCCCATGCTGATGCCAAGGAGGAAGTAATACATCCACCCGGAAAAATATCGGGTGTGTTGTTGCCCGAAGACCCGACATAATGCTATCATCCCCATCTGTATGCTTTCTTTTAATTCAGACCTAGGGATTTCTAATTTCATCCTTTTGGGGTCCCTCTTTGGGACCTTGAGCCAATTATTGTTCATATATATGTGGGCCGCCTCCTCCAACTGTTTAAACTGGGCCAAGGCATCTGACCAGGTGACCATAGCTGGTTTTTCAAATTGGGGTATTCCCAAGCCCCTCTAGAAGGTATCAGGGTCGAGGGAAACCAAAGGAGTGGGGTACCCGGTTGGCTCCAGGGGTGCGAGCATAACAGCCCAAAGAGATGTGTTGTAGAGAGCCGCAAGCGTGAGAATAAGCTCCAGTGACTGCATCGAGCATGGGAAGCAAGTTGATTTAAGAATCCCAGAGTTTCCAATTTTGATGGCTAATGGATCCCCGGCCTTCCGTTGGATGTATATCATCTTTACCAAGGCCTGCATTTCTGGCCATGTCCTGACGCTAGTGTCGGTAAGGAGCTGGACCTTGGACTCAATGTTTGAGCCCATGATAACACTATCTTTTACATATTTCATGCTCAAAGGCATCTTCTCTAGAGCCCTCTCCATTTTGGATCTAACTGCTACTCTGGTACTTGCCACAGATGGTAGTTCCAGACTTTCGGGTGGTGAAGATGCGGATGCTTCAGACATATTTGGAAGTACTACTCCGGGAACCTGCAAGGCAAAGCAACCGTTAGAACATATAGATAAATAAATATTTTAGGGTCCGGAGACCTTACCATCGCGGTGTTCACTTCCCCTGAAAAGTTAGTTTCATCCAAAAACTCCATAAAGCATATATATATATATATTGCGAACTTAGAAATTTAATTAACCATCTGGGTCTGGGAATTTTATCACACTTAGTAAAAGAAGGACAAAGGATGGGTGATGGAAAGAGACCTAGAGCTCGGGGAAGTAACCGTTGGTAGAGGTGTACAAAAAGTGAGCTGTCAGACCCACGTGGGCGCCACGTGGGTGAGTAATAAATGGGAGTTATGGTGATGACAGTGAAGCCAACTGTCCGAATGCGTGAAAAGTGAAGGCCACTTGGACAGATTTAAATGTGCACATGGGTCATAAATGAAGGTCAGGCTGGTTTACGGAGGAGAGACAAAACTGACTATTTGAAACCGGCTGAGAGCCAAGTTTCAAACAGGCGGTATTCTACACAGAATGAGCTCGCAGACTAAAACCAACAACATAGGCAGCACAACAAGCTTGCTAGGCTACCTGGCGGGATACACATGTAATATACATCAAAGCTGAAGGGTATATACATGCAGACTGAAAGGATATACAACAAATATACACCAAATTTACATATATACACAGCGCAGCGCAAATATTTACAAGAAACTAGACAAAACACATAATATTTACAACTTCCTACACTATATACAGACTAGATTACTCCTGCATAGAGGGCAGACAACCCTTTGGAAGAGCTGACCCACCAATGGGCGGAAAACCAGAAGGAAATGCAAGACAAACAAACAAAAGCAAGGCAACCCAAGACCCACAAAACTAGAAAGAAAGAAAGCTGAAGGGAGAGGAGGCACCAACCTAAAAACATAGAAAGGAGAGGAAAGGAAGCCTCCGCAAAAGCTCTGCAATAGCTCAACTGCCAAACGATCACAACTCACCACCACCAACCACTCACAATCACTCAGAAATGCTCAAAATGATTAGCACTGGATTATCGCTAAATTTCTGCAAATTGCTCTGAAATCGCTCTGATCGCTTAAGTGTTTAATTGTGGTAAATGTGAAAATGACAGGTAACTTCTATTTATACCCACGGTAAAAATCAAGTCACCTTTCCTTCCGCAAACTCCGGATAGACAGAGCTCCAGACTCTGGGCCCGGGGATTCCATGTGATAATACCATCTTAATGAAAGAAGACATCGCGTCGAAGAATCCAGAAGTCTGGAATCTGGCTCCCGACAAAGGATGACCAGCTCTGGGACCAGGGTCCCAGAGGCATGAGAGACCAACAAAACAAAGAAAAACTACGGGGAAGAAAACCACAGAGAAGGAAAACAAAGGAAACAAAGAAAAAGACAAGGCAAGAGCCAAAAGCAGAAAATAAAAAGGGGGACCCAACATTTTGCACACAAAATGTAGGGACGGGGATGCAGGGCATAACAAGATGGACGCGGTGGATGATATGGATAAAATGAGAGTTTGATAGATAATGGAATTTTTCACTATGTGTGACGCCTGTTTACCAGGTTTTTACCACACATACTTGTCCAAGGCGCCTGATTGCCAGGTTTTCACCATTGGATGACTTATTTCTCTTTAATCCTTTTTTTCTTTTTTTGATTATCTTCTAGGCACCTATTTACCAGGTTTCCACCAAGAAAATGATTTTTTCAAGACTTTTTATACTTTTTAGGAATTTCTTCAGATGAGTGGGGTATACTGCCAGCTTTCAGACATAAAAGCACTTTAGGTGAATGATGTTGATTGGGTCATTCAAAGGTTCTCCTTTTGGTGTAGATAGTTGATATTCCCCTGAGATATAGCATGCTATGACAACATGAAGGGCAACCCAGGTAACCTTGAACTTACCTTTCATATCTCAATTTGCGCCTACCTTTTGATTTTCTTTGGGGACTAGATCCCCTACTTGGAATTGTCATGGATGCATTTTCTTGCTATAGCTTCTCTTGAGTTAGTTTTGATAGACAACTAGGTGGTTGTAGGCTTGTTTTTTCTTTTCATCTAACATGTCCAATTGTGTAGGTCATTCCACACAATAGTCTTTATCTGTGATCATGTTCTTGAGTGACACACGCAATGATGGAAGTTTGACCTCAATTGGTAAGATGAATTCAACACCATAGACAAGCAAGTAGGGAGTGGTGCTTGTAGAAGTGTGGTAAGAAGTATGGTATGCCCAAAGGGAAGGATTGATTTGGAGGTGCCAGTCATGACCAGTGTCATTGAAAACCTTCTTGAGGACTTTGAGGAGGGTTTTATTGGTTGCCTCATCTTGACTGTTACCTTATGGAAAATATGGACGAGAGAAGCGGTGATGGATATGGAGTCATTCAAACAGATCTTGTACATGTTGGTTCTCAAATGATGTACCATGATCTATGAAGATGGTGGAAGGGATGCCAAAGCGGCATACGATATGGTAAAGGATGAATTTGGAGATTTGAACACCTTCTGTAAGGGTGAAAAAAATTGTTTCAACCCACTTTGTGAATTATTATGTGGTTGTGATAATGCACTTGTGTCCTTTTGAGGACAAGAGGGTGATCTTACCAATGAGGTCAAAACCCCAACAAGAGAACAACCATGGAGGCATGATGGGATGCATATATTTCACTAGAGAATGAAAAAAATTATCATGCTGTTGACATGGTAGGTTTTTCTTTACAAATTCACAATAATCATGTTCCATCATAGGCCAAGAGTATCCTACTCTTAGAATTTGTTTGGCTAAGACCATGCCACTTGTGTGGGAATCAAAAATCTCAACATGTACTTTCTGTAAATCCTGGGTGAACTCATTTGCGTCTTAACACCCAGAGAGAACATTATGATAACCTCAACAATATGGGGTATTAGATATGAGGGTGTAGCGGGATGCTCTGTGAATGAGGTTATGGCATTGGGTGTTTGTAAGATGGGGGATATGATACCATTATTTAGATATGCATGAATGTTGTGGTACCATGGGGATTGGGGACCAACCAAGACATATACCATTTCAGAATCAATGTTTTTGTAAGCGGGTGTGTGAAGTTTCTCAACCAATAATTCATATTGTGTTGCATCCCAAGGAATCTCCAAGAGGGAACCAATAGTGGCCATTGCATCTGCAACTTTATTCTATAATCTGGGCATTTGGGTGATCTGTAAGTTTAGGAAGTGTTCTTTCATTTTGTTGACCATCTCTTTGTAAGGTAACAAATTGTCATCCTTTCTCTGAAACTCATTTATGACCTTTTTTATAATGAGTTTCGAGTCTCTAAAGCCATGTATTTCTGTGATATTCCATTGCATTTCCATTCTAAGCCCAACGATGAGTGCCTCATACTCTGTAATGCTATTTGTGTAGGGAATCTAAATTTGAATGATTTGAGGATGTAGTCACCTTGAGGGCTGACAAAGAGTATTCTTGCCCTTGAACTGTGGGCTATGTAGGATCCATCAAAGTAAATCCTCCATGTTGGTTGTTCCTCAACCATGCATAGATGTTCATCTGGAAACTCCATGACCAAGGGGTAGAAATCTATCAATGGCGCTTTTGCTAACTGATCCATAATAACTTGTCCTTTGATTGATTTTCTGTCAATACTTGGATGTCAAATTCACTTAATAACATTACCCACTTTTCCATGTGGCATGTGAGAGTGGTTTTGGATAGTAGGTATTTAAGAGGCTCTACCTTGGAGATGAGCTTTACAGTATGACTGAGCATGTAATGGAAAAGTTTTTGAGTGGCAAAAACCACTGCCAGGAATTATTTTTCGATGGGTGAATAGTTGAGCTCATAACCCACTAGTGTGTGACTGATATAGTAGATGTCCCTTTCCTTTCCATTATCGTCAAGTTGAGTAATAAGTGCCCCCAATGCTATAGTAGTGGAAGAGATGTACAAAATCAGTGGCCTTCCTAGTCTTGGTGGTACCAAAATGGGTGGATTTTCTAGATACTCTTTGATTTTCTCAAAGATTTTTTGACATAATGGATCCCATTTGAAATTAGTATCTTTTCAGAGTAGGTGAGTGAATGACTAACACTTATTTGCAAAATGAGAGATGAAGCGGTGCACAAATTGGAAGTTTTTCTAGAGACTGTACAACTATTTGAGTGTTCTCGATGGGGCATTTCCATGATAGCCTTTACTTTATTCAAATCAATTTATATGCTTCTTCTTGATACAATGAATCCCACACGTTTTTTAGATGTAACCCCAAAAATGCATTTCTTTGGGTTGAGCATTAAGTCATAATGATTGAGCTGATAAAATATGCATTCTAGTACATTCATGTGATCTTCTCTTATTTTTTATTTGGCTAGAATATCATCCACACAGTCTTCAAGGATCTTGTGGATCTTGTCATAAAAGATAATGGTCATGTCTCTATGATAGGTTGCCCCTGCATTCTTTAAACCAAATGGCATCATATTGTAGCATAAGGTTCCCTAGGGGGTTGTAAATGCTATCTTGTGCTGGTCTTCTTTTTCTATATGAATTTTATTATATCTAGAGAAACCATCCGTGAGTGACAACATTTCATGTCCAACAGTGATGCCTATTATTGTATCCATATTTGGTAGGGGGAAATCATCCTTGGGGCATGCCTTATTGAGATCCCAAAAATATGTGCATATTATGATTGATTTTTTTGGCTTCGATATGGGCACCATGTTTGAGATCCACTCAGATTAGTTAATGGCACAAATGATCTTAGCTTGGAGGAGTTTTTCTAATTCTTCCTTGACTTATAGTTCCACTTTAGGATGCATCTTTCAGAGTTTTTGTTTAACAAGCTTGATATTCGGGTGTACTTCTAGATGATGCACAACTAAACTCAGGTCCAATCCAGGCATGTGAGAATATGACCATCCAAAGTTGACTGTAGATTATCGAAGGAGAGTAGTGAGTTCTATTTCAAATTATGATAATGATGTTGCAATGTAAGTGATTTTGGGATTTTCCTCTATACCATGGTTGATAGGTTTAGTTTCCTCTATAAGAATGGATGACTGCCTAGGTCTGTAATCATGGATGAGAGGAAGAGGAGGATCTTCATCCTATAGTGACTCAAAGAGGTTTTCACCAATGGATATGCCCTTTGTTTCCACTTTTTTGTGATCAAATAGTGCCTTGAAAGGGTTTTCACCAAGAGATCCATTTTTTCCTTTTATATTTTAATTTTCATATTTTCTTTTGTAGCTAAAGACCTTCTCTTCCCCAAAATATGCCTTTGGGTCTAGTTTTTAGATATGTGCCGAATCATGCCCCTAGTTAGGTTGTTGTTCTACCACCCCCATGAATCTCATGAGTGCATCCTCACTTTGGAACTCATCAATATGTACGATGCTTGGTTGGTCGCAGTCTATGAGTTCGGGGTGTACGAGAGGAAGGTCAATGAAGTTGATGGAAATTTTGTAGAGGAAGGAATCTCCTAGGAAGATTTCATCGTCAATATCATCATAGGATTTCAAAAATTTCTCTTCTGGATGTCTTCGTCTTTGAAGATTTTAATGAGGCTATTACGATAGATATAACTGTTCACGTTTGGTGCCCCAAGTCATGCCGAGGCCAAGACCAAGGCCCTAATTTCTTGCTAGCTGGGGAGGATCAACAAGAGCCATCATACCATGCTCTTCATGGTCTAGAATGCCTCTCTGATAGTTCCAATTTTCCTTGACTATTTTATGAGCTGTGGGGTTTTTATCTTTGAATTAGTTAAGGAGGCCACTATTAGGAGGTGGTGCATCTCTATAGAGCCACCTGTTGATGTCTGGCTCCATATCTTGGCCATTAAAAATGCCATGGGAGACAAAAGTGGTGGAAGCCATTTGTTTTGGCTCAGGTTCATTTCATTTTGATGTGATTTGATTAGGCGGGCGCCCTTGGGTTTGTGGATCTAATGGTAAGGCCCCAACTACAAAGGTGTTTGATAGGATATATTCTCTGTAGCCTTTGTTGTCGATCTTGATAGTGGAGAGAGTGGATGAGAGAATGGTTTCTAGATTAGAGTGGGATTTGGAAGAATTGGCCATAGAGGCACTTATGTTAATCCCATGATAATAATTTGAATGTGGGAATGAAGCTCCCAACTCATGACAATATGTGAAACGATGGGGGTCTGCAAAAATGGTGATTTTAGTACCATTGTGTGGAAATTTGATGCACTGATGGAAGGTGGAGGGAACAAACTTCATAGAGTGAATCTAGGGGCGTCTAAGGAGGATGTTGAAGGGGACATCAAAATCAACAACATGACAGATTGTATTTTGTACTGCTGGGCCCAACTGGATGGGCAATGAGATGGTACCTTTAGATGTGCATTCCAGATTGTCATAATCTTTGATGGCAATGATATCATTCATTATGTATGTCTCAGTATACCCCACTTGTTTGATGAATTTTAATATGCATAAATTGAGGGCCAAACCATTATCTATCATGACCTTTTTGATGGCAAAATCGTTAACCATAACAACGATGTAGAGATGGAGATTGTGGCTGGGTTCGATGGATGGCATATCTACTGGTTTGAAAGAGATTCCAAAAGATGCTGATAGATGACCTATGAGGTTCTAGAACTGGGTAGGGTCAATGTTTCTAGGTACATATGATTCATATAGGGATTTTTTGAGGATTTCTTGGTGGACAGGTGAAGTGCGTAGGAGATCTAGGATGGAAATTTGGGTAGGGGTATTCCCTAGGTTTTCTAAGAGATTATATTGTGCCCCATAGGAGGGAGAAAAATTAGAACCTATGACAGATATCCTGCCTTGGCATCTGGTGACTTTACACTGGGTATATGCACCTTTGACATGGATTATGTTAACCAAGGGTTCAACTTGGGAGATGAAATTGATGAACTTGTCGTAGTTGATGTATGCAGTGGTATAGTATTTTTCATTGGCATGATCTCCCTACTTTCCCTTCCCTTGGTTCAGGGGTGGAGTAGAATTGGCAGGTCCCTTACCGAAGTTGTGTTGAGGAAACACATTTTGGTAGATTTGTAGGTTGGTTTTTGGTGAAGGTTGGGATAGAGAATCCAATATGATCTCTTTATGGTTGATGAGGTCCTAGATGTAGTGCTTTAATTTCATGCACTTTACAGTGGCATGTCCTTTAACATGGTGATAGTTACAGTACTTGTTATCTTTATACCATGCTGGCTTGGGAGTAGAATCATCAAAGGGTTGGATCTTTGGGTATATAATCAAATTGGCTTTAGATATCCTATGGAAGATTACATCTATGAATTCACCCAAAGGGGTGAACATGCATTTCTGTGTATTCAAGCTCACGGTTTGGGTTGTCCCTACGGGACTGATATGACTTTTTTTTAATTCGCATGAGGTTGGAAGTTCAGCTAATAACTTGTCCTAGGAGGTGGTTAGGTTGGTGAAATTTGTTAGGATGTGGTTTTCTCATATGATGGTGTGGGTTGTTGATATTCTAATGCAGGTTGTTGATATGTTGGTGTGGGCGCTTTAGGAATGGCTACAACAATCTAGACATGTTTGGTATCTGTGGAACCATCAGTCATAAAACTCTTGTTCTTTTTCCAATAATGAGATAGATCATTATTGGTCATATTGTTCTAGGGTTCTTTATAATTCTTAATGGTGCCTTCATCTAGGAGGCCCCTTTTGAGGTCCATTCCCTTCTCTCGGATCTCTTGATAAGTTTGTAGGTAGTTCATTTGCATGTGGTGGGACAAATTATGGTGTAAATTATCAATAAATATCTTTGTTAGGTTCTTTTCAAGGGTTTGGTAAGATAGTCTTATGGTGATCCCGTACCATCTCTGAAGGTAATCCGCCAAACTTTCCCCACCTTTATGTTTGGAGCTACACAGGTCTAGGAGAGATAGTTCACTCTTTATATGGTGCGCATATTGGGCTACAAAATTCTCAAATAGTTTCACAAATGTGGAAATTGTGCCATAAGGGATTTTATAGAATAATTCAAGGGTGGTCCCTCCTAGGCTCTTTGGGAAGAGGTGCATTAGGCATTTATCATTGTACACAACCTCTTGGCAAGCCATGCAGAACTCTTTAATATGGCTGAAAGGATCTCCCTTCCCCTAATACTTGTTGAATTTAGGGGTCTCAAAGTATTTGGGAAAGGGGACTGCTGTGATGGAGTGGTCAAATGGATAGGGACATACCTCATCAAATTTGAAGGTTTTTCTTTTGATCCCTACACGGAGCTATTTGAGAGCGTTCTTCATTTTTTCCCACTTTGAATTGACAGGTGGTGGAGTAGGTTCCCCCAGTATGTTGGAGTGAGGTGCCTGATATGGGTCAAATGGAGCTGGAGAGTATGGAGGATTTTGTGGGGGATATTGCGGCATATTGTATGGGGATTGCCTGACCACATAAGCGGGTTACAAGGGAAGTATTGGTTATTATGGATGGGCATAGTGCTATTGAGGAAATGAGGGTAGAATTGGATGTGACTACAAAGGTTGTGGATAGGTAGGTTGTGCTGGCTGCTGATAGATGGATTGTGCCGGTTGTGGTGCCTGATAGGTTGGATGAGTGTATTATTGGCCTATGTAGCTTTGTTGGGTGTTAGCAACATCATATGATGGATATGTGTTGTGCAAGTTGATACTATGGTTGAAATTTGTGGAAGCACTTGGCTATTGGGGAGGTAGAATGGTTTTCATTACTGTAGATGGTAGAATGGCCAAGTAGTTAATGAATGTGGGTTTTTGGGGTTGCGCCTACTGAGAGAAGGGATTGAATAATTATGGCTGCACTTGGGAGGTGGTAGGTTTTGTGATGTGTGAGTGTGTGGGAACCCCAAGGGCTTGTAAATCTTCTTAGGAATAATTCCAAGAGGAGAATGTGACAGATTGTGATGTTTGGGGAGCTTGGGAAGCTTGTTGAAAAGTTGATGCATGAGGTCGTGCTTGGATGCTAGGTTGAGATGCTGGAGCATTCTAAGGTGGCACTGCTGGCTGAGCATGGAATTTAGGACCTTGAGGTAAAAAGGGTTGGTTGAAGGCTCCCATAGGTGGCATGCCTATAGTGAATTATTGTTGTTGTTGCAGTGGAGGAATAAGAGGAAGTAATGAAATTTCTATGGAAGTGGCCATGGTGTGTGTGACTGGTGGTTGGGAGACGATTGATTAAGTGAAAATTGGTTGGGAGATGATAGGTTGTACAATACTTGATGGGTTAGTGGTGTGTTGGATTGGTTGTGATGCTAGAGGTGGAGGAAGATTGGAGGATGATGCTCCCATAATAGAGAAAGGGGTTGGTTGTGCTGCAGTATGCACTATGGGTTAGGTAGTGGTTGGTTGGAGTAAGTGAGGGATGAGTGAGGCCATTTAGGAAATTCTTTGGCTTGGATCGACAATTTATTCGACTAAGGGTTGAAACATGTTGGCTGGGATATCTATGGGACATGTGATATGAGTTGGTCAGAGTCCTAGTGGATGACATATACCCTCACATTGATAATTAGCTTATGGTAGTGCTATTGTGGCCTATGATGGACCAGAACATGTGTGCATTTCTGGGATGATTCATAAAAGCTTCCATGGAGCTGGTGGTAGGGACCTTAGTGGAATTGACCCATACATTCTCAATTTGTACTTGGTGTTGAGGGTCAAAAGAGACCATGGCATTGTTTGGATCCGTTGTTGGGTCAGATGAGCTAGTGGCAAGATTTGAGTCCATATCCTTTCTCTTCTTGGAACAAGTTTCATGGGGCATGAAATGTGTCCTAAGATGAAAGATGTAGGATGAGACTTAGGGAGAGAAATCTCCTAAAGATGGGTGTGCAAATGTTCCTAGGATGTTTTAAGGATATGAGGATGCAAGACTCAAGATTTGATATGCGAATGATATCTAAGGATGATGATGACAACCTAAATTGATGAGGATGTCCTAAAGACTTAATGGATGACTTGGTATCATGAAGGTGATGTGTTTCTATTCCTAACGTAGGCTCAAATGGATGTGATCTTGTCAACCTAAGACAAACTTGTGGTCTTTTGGATGACAGGATTATATGTCAATGCAAACCAACCTTTGGATCAAGGTGATGAGGTCATAAGGACACAGTGAGCTATCCTTGAAAATTCTTAGTCAAGGAGTAAAGCTAGGGGATGGATTTGATTAAGATATATGTTCTAAGAAACTCATAGGGATGTGACACTAAGAATGAGATATTTTTAATATTTTGATTTTTTTGGAATATAAATTTGGATATTGGATGAGGTTTGGTTGATTGGATAACACTTACCTAAAGGGATGACTTAGGATGACTCTAAAAATGCAATGATGAAGATGCAAGATTTGGGATGAGGAAGAGTAAATGGACAGGTTGTTGTGATGTGCTGACTAGTCGTATCTTTAAAATTTGATAAAGACGTGGTTCAAATTATAATTGCCCATGAAGCATGAAAAGTTTGTTGTTGAAAATGATCTTGTCATACTTTTCACGTTCTTGGATCTCTTATTGGATGGATTTCACAATATGTTGATACTTCTTGGTCTCTTGATTAGTGAACTTCTTCTCTCGATATATGTGGGGTAGTTGGATTTTTTATTTCTTATGTTTCCCCAAATCAGATATGTCCCATGAACAAGTGCTATAACAATTGCAAATGTGGGTTTGAAATCCCGCAAGTGGGGATCTTTGATCAAGTTCTCAAATTTCAATGTTGATTTGGGTGAGCTTTGTTGTGTATGTTCAATGGAAATAATAAGTTTCAATTATACATCAAAGGCATTGACTATGCTAAGTATACCTTGATCCAAATGAGAACATTCATGTTTTTTAAAACAATCCAATAAGGGACAAAAAAAACTTGAGGGATACAAGAAAGTGTGACGAGTTTGTTGGATATGAAACTTGAGTATGTTCAAGTCACCAATGTTTTGAGAACAATCAAGCAATGCCTACCTAATGAATTTTGGCTTAGCTTGAAAATATTTTCCCGCAAATGTAGGCACACACACGAGAGCTAATTAGAATATGGTCATCACCAAGAATGCAATGGATCTAGTCATGATGTCATATTATCTGACTCCAAATGATCAAGGTGGCACGAATGTGTGAGTTATCTTGGGGAGGTTACTATCCTCCTTGCATAAACATTATCAAGCTTTCAGAGCTGGCTTCTTCTTTAATAGTTCCTAGTATGGATCTCCATTTGAATATGTGCTTTGTGTCCATGCAAGCGCGATTGAGTAGTATAGCCCCATAAAGCACCTTGGCACAAGAATTCATGTGAATGTGTTTGAGAAATCGTGGCCCTAATTTGTGTTAGGAGTGAGTTGGGTAATAGATGAAATTATATCTCACTTCTGAGGCTTTAACCTCAACAAACATATTTGTTCAATGTGAGTTGGAGTGGTGTGGCTTACACCTCGCTATCATGTGGGTCATTCTCGAGAGATTTTTACCTCAACCGACAGTCCCAACTAAATGATTAAATTAAAAAGCATGGATTGGTGACAAGAGGAGTCTAGCTTTATTATTTTCCCACAAGGGGAAAAGAGTGTACTCTCCTATCCAATTTTGTTTTCTCCCAAACACTCAAGATAATGTGTTAATTCCAAAGACTACTTGTCTAAGATAAAAAAAGCATGTCTAGGTTTTTGATCTTCTAAAAGGAAGAGAGAATAATCCTCTAATGCTTATTTTGAATCACACAAAATTTCTCCTAATTAAACTATGTTCATAAAAAAACCATTAACTAAGCATGATTGTTTGGTCAATTTGATTATGGAAACCTACAAGATAGAGTGAGTAGTTTCAAATGATTTATTTGACAAGTGGGTTGCAAATGCAATTGGTTAGTAGTTTTCCAAGTATGAGTCTTCAAAAAATGTTTGAGTTGAAAAAAATCACAAATAAAATCGTTAGTAACCACAAAAATATGCAAGACTGGGCACAGACGTCGATTCTAGGCAGAGACGCTAATTCTGTTAACTATTACTAAATGACAAAATCTGTAAAACAACAAGAAAATTCAATACTAGTGGATACGCCAATTCTCAGATTGCAGACGCCGTTAGGTGACTCTGATGAATCGATGTATTCATAGATGATGATGTATGAACCAATGTATATGCAAACACTGTTGTAACCTGCAAGATCCAAAGATAGTGAAAAATGTGCAAAACAACTTCCATTTTTTTAGGAAACTCAGTTAAAAACCTGAATTTGAACGTCCTTAGATTTTTAGAAACATGGTGCTTTAGTGTATTTTATCCTTACTAAATGATTTTTGAAAATTTTAGCATTAGGACCCCCTATGAAATTGATTTATATAAAAAAAAAGAATGCTAAACTATTCAAAAGATGATGAAAAATACTAAAAACCCTGCAAGAAACATTGTTATAGACCAAGAATGTGTTGGGGAAGTTTCACGACAGAGACACCGACTACAGGCGCAGATGTTGGTTCAGTGCAGACGCCGAATGATGGTTCAGAAAAAATTTGAGGTACGTGTAGACGCCTCTGCATGAAAGCAGAGATGCCGATCTGATATTTTGGCAAAATTTTACAAGAAGATGTTTTTTAAGAAGGATTTAGGGACGTGGGTCCCATCGGGTGTGCCAAAATGTGTATGAGGAACTCTCTAACCTATTGTGATTAAGCTCAAACATGAAAAGTTAGTGAATTAAAAAATAAAATAGATTCAAATCATGTATAAGCATGTAAAAAATAAAGAAATCCAAATAACATTAGATAGAGCCTAAAACAAGTGCACCCAAGAGACTTGTTTGATTTGCTCTCTTTTGGAGGTCTAGATGTGCTATTTCAAACACACCATGTAAACCCCCAAGTGATTTGATGAAGAAGATGAATGCAAATGAGACAAATGGATGACGAAAGAGCTCAAGAACTAGTATGGAGAACTAGTCTCAAGATTTTCTCTATGAAGATTTAAGCTATTATGGAGTGCAATGCAAGATTGGAAATATGATTCATTACCAATTAAATAGCATATGATTTATAGATGATTTAAGAAAGAAACTAGTATTGAAAGGATGAAAACAAGTATGAAATATAGAGCTAAATTAGCATGATAACAATTCACAATTGAGAGATGAAATGCAAGAGGAAAGGCCCTCTATTTATAGATTTTTGGAGGGAGGAGAGAGGTTTGGATGAGGTGGCACCTATGTGGCATCCACATAGGAGCCACATAAGGGACATAAAAGCTAAGAGGAGAGGTCAATTTGAGCATTTAATGATTTTTGAGGCTCAAGGTTGCTCACACATGTGTGAGCAACCTTAGGGAAATGTGTGGGGGACAAGAAGGAGGTTGCATTTAAGAGAGTTGGGTGGCTCTCTTGGGATGAGTTTCTCACATGTGTGAGAATTCCATTAGGGATAAAAAGGTTAGGAATCACATTTTAAACAAGGTAAGTGTGTGATTAAGTGGGGAAGTAGGTTTATCAAGAATGATAGGTAGTGTAGGGTAGGAGTAGGGTAGGCTTACGGTAGGCTTATAGATTAGATTAATAGGTCTCTAGGTTAGGTTTAGATTAATAACTGAAATTGGATTTAAATTAATCATAGTTTACAAGAATTAGGGATGTGAGGGATTTTAATAAATATGAATTTATTAAAAAGGGGGTATTTGAAAATGTATTAAATTAAATACATCAGGATATTTAGATTGTATTTAAATACTAAGGGGGAAACTATTTAATTGATTAAATTAAATAGTTATATGAATGAAAGGGGATTATTAATTAAACTAATATTTTTAGATGTCTACATGTAACAACATAGGCTAGACACCAAATACACTCAACATACAATAGTGTTTCCTATATGACTCACCTCACAGATAGCTCACCTCACTAGCTCCAAACCCCTTACTCCATACGACACTAATCTCTTCACCCCATGCATCACTTTATCCCTCACAATCGTACAACGAAGACTTAAAACCCATAATCAAAAATTCACCCACTCATACAAAAATCCCCCACTCTTGTATGATAATCTCCACTCGTATGAATTTATCTTCTCTTTCGTACAATACCTTGTATGTCTCTTTGGTATATGTGCAATCCTCAATGCTCCTCGTACAACACTCACTTGTATGAAAATACAATTGAAATCAATCTTGTTTACAGAGGAACTCAAGGCCTCATAACATCCACTTCATGCGATCTGGATCAAGAATATGTCATGCTAGAGTCATAAGTAATCTCCACCAATACACAATTTATGATGCATAAATGAGTCAAGACAATGTATTTTAAGAATGAAGTTTGATTGGCAATTAAAAATGATTATGTAGCCATCCACAAATACAATCAATTCAGATAAGATTATTTCTCATGTTATGTCTTTGTTGGTGCAAGAGATTCAACATAGAACCAACAAGGAATGAATTATAGATATGTAATTTCAAATAATTTAAAATATCACAATTTACTACAAATTCATCTTCAAGTGAAGACATCAAAAATTTTAACCGATGAGAAAATTAGGGTTACTACTAACCACTGAAACTGCGATTACAAACTAGGGAGGGTTTTCCACCTCTACAGCTACATACAAAAGCCTCAATTCTGATTGGAATTTTAAATACACAAAAAATATAAACTCTACGATGATTTCATATGATACCGACCGCATCCTTATAAAGGGCTCCAAGAAGATTCTGGAAGGTTACCATAGGCTGACATCACTTATTATTTACTATAATTTTTTATTTTATAATTAAATTAGGTAATTAAAGTACTTCATATGATATTATTTAAATTTGGGACTAGTTAACCAATTAGTTTAATTAAATTATTTAATAATGTCGGGGACATTACAACCCACCTCTCGCATTATCCCTCTGTTTATCTCACACCTCTCTCATTCTCTCTCTCTCTCTCTCTCTCTCTCTCTCTCTCTCT
>MU224687.1:1187963-1199369 GCA_018584345.1 Thuja plicata | reverse complement strand
AAAGAGAGAGAGAGAGAGAGAGAGAGAGAGAGAGAGAGAGAGAGAGAGAGAGAGAGATGAGGTTAAGGAGGGAAGAAAATGTAGAGAGGTTGGGAGAGACCTAGAGAGGGGAGAGATAGGTGAGAGAGAGAAGACAGGTAGAGTGATAACTCTAGATTTTTTGGGAGATAAAGAGAGTGAGAGAATAATGATAGGAACATACCAATTACTACAATTTGAATGCGTCTAAAAATTTAAATGATCTTCAAAAACCTAGAATCTAAATTATAACTCCTAGAGTTTTGAATCCACTTTCAAACATCTGAACAACATATGCATAAAATATAACTGAAATTATAAGATAGGAAAAAGACATATTGAAATGTGACATTTACTTAAATGTTATATTTCATTTATATATTCTTTCTTGGAGACTGTATTTGAATTGAGTTTGAAGAATTTATCAAAGTGGGAGAGAGAGACAAAGGGAAAGACAATTCTCTAATGCAGAACATTTGGCACATGCCAAATATAATGTACACCATATTTGGCATGACCAAATTTTAGGCTTGGCATGGAAAACCTATTTGGCTAGCGCTAAATATCTTGATGGTCTTAAAAAAAAATTAGCATATTCTTGGTCCCCCATCTTGATGCACATGCCCATCCCTCTTGTTATTATTGTTGTTGTCTCTTTTATTGCTTATATTGTAATTCCCTTCTGTGTTATCTTGGAAATTTTTGGCTCTCTTCATATTATAGATTTGATGACTCTCACCTCCTAGTTGATTTTTGCTTAAAATTTCTTTGTTCCTAGCTTCTCGGTTCTTGTGTTCATGATAGTTAGCCACATTTTGAAGCTTCTACTCTTGTTTGATTTATTTCTCAATAAATTCATTCATGATCAAAATATTATGAATTTCCACATCTACTCTAATCTAAGGCCTAGATCCCAAGATGAATTTATGGATTTGGAATTGATCATCCATCTAACACTAGTACATATTTAAGAAAATTGTAGAACTTTTTCCAATAATGAATACCGTCAAGTTACCTTGGGTTAAGTTGTGGAATTCTGTCACCTTCTTATCAAAGAAGAGTTGAGGTAACCACCTCTTCTTGAAAAGTTAAAGAAATAGTTCCCAAATGGTCTCCCATTGTAGTCATTTCTTCTCAGTGATTTCATTGTTTTACCAAGTAGCTGCTTCACCACTGAGTTGATACATAATTAAAATAGCCTTGGTTTTATTGGATAGACTTTGGTGCTCAAAATACTTCATCTCAATGATCCGATCTTTCAATCCATGTCTAACAATTCAAACATCAAATTTGGGCAGTGTAATCATCTTAAGATCCTGTATCATCCTAAACGTAAGAACTTGATTTGTGCTCAATTTTAGGTGATGAACCATAACTGATTGAATGTTTGAAGATGTTAAGTTGATGATCATCGGGCTGTAGAAAGTTAATGCAAGACACTAAATTAGTTAATGTATTGTATTGTCATTGATGTCAACTTGATATAATCTGATTGGTTGTATACATAATGTCAAAGACTTCAAAGAACCAGAGAGATAAAGGTTATGCTATCAGTAATACATAAAATTTTAGTATTCACAAAGTGACACCAGACATTGATGGACAGTGCACACCGATGGATAGAGAAACCTGAGACAAGAGTCATAGTGATACCTGAGAAAGCATTATCGATGAGTAGAACCACAAGAATTAACGACAGAAAGAACCAAAGAGATACCTGACAAGCAGAACTACAGTGTTACTCGATGGACAGACAACCCCGAAGGACATAGATGCCCGAGGACAACTAAGTTTAAGACCAAGATAACAAGGAAAAAAACACCGAAAAGAACTAAAGTTCAGAAATGATAAAAGAATTAGCTGGCAAGAGCTCAAGAAGGAGTTAACTGGTTGATCACATTGTTTTCATTAACAAGTTATAATCTAGAGATAAGCTAGAGTTTTTAAGCTATTTTATTCCAGTTTTCAAGGAGAAATAGACAGGATAAAATTGAAGCATGCTTTAAAGAATGAATGCCGATAATTGTAGATCACGCTAAGAACAAGAATGGCAAGGACTAAAAAATGGTGAAATAATGTCTATAAAGAGACAAGATAATTCATTATGAATTAGGGGAGTGAATAGAGAAGAGGATGCTGCAGAGAAATTGATGAAGAAAAAAGCCTTCATTTAGACCTGATCAAACAAGATGAAGAACAGAGATAATATTTCCGCAGACACCGAGCAACAAAGAAGCACAAAATCACCAAGAAGAAAGAAGTGGAGAAAAGGTATTGAAAGGAACCATTGGTTAGAAAGGTATTATGAGCTTACAATAAATCTGAAAATATGCAAGTCTAAGTTGTATTTATGAACAGATCATATACTATTTCAGTTTAACCATTGGATTAGAAAAGTCTCTTAACTGAGAAGGATCTAAACAAATCCTTTATATATTGAGATACATCCCAAGGAGTATCAAAAGGTTTATCATGAAGATAACATAGAGAGATGCCAAGTATCAAGTGATAAAATATTAGTGTTAAATCCTCTAACAAGGTCACACTTAACAGTGTGTTTGTAACCTTTAACAGGGTTGGCTCTTCACCGAGCTCACTTCAGAAGAGTGAAAATTTTGGGTTACTGGTCCCAAGTGTTTTTTCCCTTAACAGGGTTTCCACATTAAAAATCCATGTGTCAAATGTTTTTATGAGTCATTGCTTTAATGTTTTTCTTTACACATTACTAAAATACGATGATCGGTAAACACTAAGTTATTTACTGTATTTCGGTAAATGATAGACTGCTATTCGGTAAAGCTAGAGAATAAGGTTTAACAGTGAAATATGAGAAGTAGTTATTTGTTAAGATTATTTCAAGGCATACATCTTGTAGGATTGAAGATAACTAGAGGTTTATAATTGTGGTACTAAGTTTTTGGGTTGATTTATTGGAATATTTTTGAGGCCATTGATTCACTCCCCCTCTCTCAGTTATTCTAACAATTGGTATCAGAGCTTGTGTTCTTAGAAGGAAGGTTTCAAGACCTAAGAAAAAGAGCACAAGATGAGAAAATGAGATGTGCCCAAGTTGAACAAGGACAACTTTGCATCATGGAAAAGCAGGATAATACTCAACCTATCAGGTATTAGAAATGATGTTACTCAATACTTGGATGCTGAATATGTGTTTCCTATAGGACCTCACACACTTGATCAGTTGAGAGAGAAGCATGCACACAATTTCATTATGATAGAGATTTCTTCCTCACTCTCTGATGCTGAATTTGAAGATGTCAAAACATGCACCACTACAAATAAAATGTGGGATAAATTGAAGCTAGTACATGGAGGAGATGCTAATGTGCTAAGAGCTAAGGCAAAAATCCTAAGAGGAAGGTTTAATGACCTAAGGATGAAAGAAGGAGAAAATATCACTCAGTATAGCTGCAAAATTAAAGAGGTAGTCAATGCTATCCGAGGAGTTGGAGGTGTACTTGAAGAAGAGATAGTGGTAAGTAAAATCTTAAGAACCTTACTACTTGTATATGCTATTAGAGTATCTACTATACAAGAAATGAGAGCACTAGCAAACAATAATGTCACTCTAGATAGTCTGATTGGTAGAATGATTTCATTTGAGATGAATAACTTTGATAATAGTGTCTTACCATCTATAGAGTCTGCATTCAAATATTCTTTGAAAATAAGTAAGTCAAGTCATAAACACACTATGAGGAATGATAGTGAAAGTGATAGTGATGACCAAGGACTTGATGAGATTGAAGCACTAATGAAAAGAAGATTGCAGAGAGGCAAAGGTAGATACAAAGGTAAATTACCACTTGTATATTTTAATTGTAAATAGATTGGACCCTTTGCTGCTAGATGTCCTAACAAAAGAAAAGAAGATAGAAGCAATGATAGATCATATGAAAAGAATTTTGACAGAGGTGATAACAGAGATTACTGAAGCAACCAATAATCTAATAGAAGAGATACTCAAGACTACAAGGACAAAGGGAAGAAAGCTTGTTACCTGGCTGAGAACAAAGTTGGAGATACTGACACCGAATCTGATGAAGACATTGAGATGGTATTTTTAGCCATGAAGGATGATTCAAACAAAGAAGAAAGGTATGTTGAGACTGCACTCATATCTAAGGTTAGTAAGAATGATGTATGGATTATAGATAGTGGTTGCACTCACCACATGACTGGTGATAAAGAAAATTTTGAAACTTTTTAGTATTATAATGGTGGATCAGTAAGAATGGGTAATGACTCACCTTGTCTAGTTGAAGGTAAAGGAACCATAATTCTAAATAATATGACCAGATGTGAAAATGCATACTGAGTAAAATGACTTAACTATAACCTATTGAGTGTTTTACAACTGAATAACATAGGTCACTGAGTTTCATTTGAAAATAAGAAGGCAAAGATCATAAATGAATCAGGGTGGTTGATCGAAACTGGTGAACAAACAAACGGTAACCTATTCTATCTTGATGATATCAACACCACTTGTTTAATGGCTAGAAATGAAGACATATGGTTGTGGCATAAGAGACTATGCCATGTGAATTTTGACAATATGATTAAGATAAGCAATAAAAGGAAAGTAAGAGGCTTACCGAGCATGTCAAAGCTTGACCATATCATGTGTAAGAATTGTTAAAAAGGTAAAATGACAAAGTATAGTTTCAAAAGAAAAGCCCATACATCTAATGCAATTCTATAATTATTCCATACTAATCTATGTGGACCCATGAGAAAAAAGAGTTACTATGGTGATAGATATTTTATTCTCTTTGTAGATGATTATTCTAGAATGATGACAGTTATGTTCCTAAAAGAAAAATCAAAAGAATTCAAGATGTTTAAATGGTATAAAGCTATGGTATAAAAACAAAGTGGTAAGGATTTGAAATGCTTAAGATAAGATAGAGGAGGGGAATTTATTTAAGATGAATTCACTAACTTTTGCAATGAGCATGGAATTAAAAGACATGTTTCTGCACCAAGAACACCACAACAAAATGGGATTGCTTAAAGAAGGAACAAATCCATTGTTGATTGTGTAAGAACACTGATGATAGAAAAAAGAATCACACAAACCTTTTGGAGGGAAGCTATCAGTACTATTGTCTACACATTGAACATAGTTCAATTGAAGAAAGACACCAAAAAGACACCCTATGAGCTATGGTATGGATACACACCCAATGTAAGTTACTTCAGAATTTTTGGAAGTCAATGTTATATTTTGAAAGATGATAGAAATGGAAATCTTGACTCCAAAAGTGAAGAAGGAATATTTCTAGGGTATTCCACCCAAATAAAGGCTTATAAATGTCTTAACAAGTCCTCTAACAAAATCATTGAAAGTGAAAATGTCAGAATATATGAATATGCAAAGAAAAATAATGAGGAAAGAAGAAAAGAAATAGAAGACTGCAATAGGTTTGTCTACAATGAAGAACCTAAAACTCTGCATGAGCAACAATGTAACACTCCCGAGCAACATAACAATGCACCCGAGCATCAGGCTGCAAATACCAAAAATCAAGAAATTTCTCAAAGTGATGTACCAAGCGATGGAGATAAGAATGAAGGTCAAAATGATGATCAAAATGATGAAGAAATACATGAACCGATACTTTCGTAGTATATCAGAAGATACCATCCACAGAACCAGATCATAGGAGACAAGAAGGCTGGAATGAGAACAAGAAGTAAGTCATTGAACATTAGATGTTTAATTTGTGACTTTGAGCCTAAATCTGCTAATGCTGCACTAGAAAATGAAGAATGGGTTAGTGCTATAGATGAAGAGATAGAGAAGATTGAGAAGAACAAGACATGGACACTAGTACCTAGACCTAATGACAAAAAAGTCATCAGTACCAAATGGATATTCAAAAACAAGCTGAATGAGAATGGAGAAGTCACAAGGAACAAAGAAAGGTTAGTATGCAAGGGGTATGCACAAGAAGAAGGTGTTAATTTTGGAGAAACCTTTGCACCCATTTATAGACTAGAAGGAGTAAGAATTTTACTTGCTTATGTTGCATTCAAAAGATTCAAGGTATACCAAATGGATGTCAAATCTGCATTCCTAAATGGAATACTAGAAGACGAGGTATACATTGAAAAACCAGAAGGGTTTGTTGATCTTGAAAAGAGAAACATGGTATGTAGAATACACAAAGCCTTGTATGGATTGAAACTAGCACCTAGAGCCTGGTATGAAATACTTCACTCCTATCTCATAAGCATTGGATTTGTAAGAACTAGTGAAAACAACAATATGTATTTAAAAGAAGATACTAATGATAACATTTTGATTGCTAAAATATTTTTTGATGATATCATATTTGGGGGTAATGATATGTCATGTAAATCATTTGCTAATGAGATGAGCAAAGAGTTTGAAATGTCAATGTTTGGAGAGATCAAATTCTTTCTTTGTCTACAAATTCTTAAACAAGATGTATGCATATATATCACACAATCCAAATACATCAAGGAAGTGCTAAAGATATTTAAAATGGAAGATTCCAAGCCAGTTGGAACACCTATGGCAACTAGATTTAAGCTGATAAAGGAAGATAAGTCAAATGAAGTAAATCGGACCCTACATAGATCAATGATTGGAAAACTAATGTATGTTGTTCATACTAGACCAGATATAGCACATGTAGTTGGAATAGTTACAAGATTATCTGCTAATCCCAAAGAATCACACATGAGTGTTGTTAAGAGAATTATGAGATATCTAAAGAATATCGAGGACTATGGTTTATGGTATAACAAAAAGGGCAAATTTAAGCTTCAAGTCTATACAAATGCTGATTGGGCTAGAAACCTAGATGATAGGAAGAGAACAACTAGAGGAGCATTCTTCATGGTTGATAGACTTGTCACATGGACCAGTAAGAAGCAAGGATGCATCTTAAAATCTACTGCAGAAGCAGAATAAGTGGCTGCTGCTGCAAACTACTCAAACATTGCATAGATCAAACAAATACTGGAAGGTATGAATATGAAGATCCTTGAACCAGTGATTATCTATTGTGATAATACCAATGCAACAAAACATATCAAAGAACCTAGTCATGCATTCTAAGACTAAGCATATTTCTATCAAGTATCATTAATTAAGAGAACAAGTGCAAGCAAAAGAAGTGATACTAGAATATGTTCAATCCAAGGAATAATTAGTAGACATACTCACCAAGCCATTGCCTAAAGATAAATTTGAGTACCTGAGAAAGAGACTAGGGGTCTGACCCTTGTCTATTGGTCACTGAGCTGACTAGGAGGTTTCATCATCCTATGCACAATTAGAAGACCATTCATGTTGATGCAAGCAAAGAAATAGGACTGCAAAGATACATCTCTACACATCAAGGTACTTATCTACACCAAATACTATGGACATTTAATTGGCTAATACAGAGCTACATTGGTGATGGAAAGGGAAATTCAAGGAATATATTAAATAAAGATAATAGAGGAATGACTTTGGCATTGTTGTCAAAGGGAGAGAATATCCAAAGGGAGAGATTACATATGAAATATCCATCATGAAGGAGAGAATACATACAAAGGGAGAGATTGCTATCAAAGGAAAAAGAGATGATCAAGGAGAGGAACATTCAAAAGGAGAGAAAAAAATTAGAGAAAATATTCTACATCAAAGGGAGACACAAAATCAGAAGTAGCTACATCTATCTAGTGAAGGGAATAAAGATTGAAGAAAGTACTCTGCAAGAAACAAATCTAAGCTATATGAGCTTACCGAGAGCCAAACATTTGTATTGGTTATAAAACAATAATTTTGGTAGTTTGATGAAATATAACTGATATATTTCATATTGTATTAGTAGTAATGTATTATTTTTCCATCAATTCCAAAGGGAGAGATTGATGAACCATAACTGATTGAATGTTTGAAGATGTTTAATTTATGATCACTGAGCTGTAGAAAGTTAATGCAAGACATTAAATAAGTTAATGTATTGTATTGTCATTGATGTCAAATTGATATAATCTAATTGGTTGTATACATAATGTCAAAGACTTCAAATAACTAGAGAGATAAAGGCTATGTTATCAGTAATGCATAAAATTTTAGTATTCACAAAGTGACAACAGACACCGACAGACAGTGCACATTAACAGATAGAGAAACCTGAGAGAAGAGTCACAGTGATACCCAAGAAAGAAACCCAAGAAAGCATTACCGATGAGAAGAACCACATGCATTACCGATAGACAGATCCAAAAAGATAACCGATGAGAAGAACCACAGTGTTATCTGATGAACAGACAACCTCGATGAATAGAGATGCCTGAGGACAACTGAAGTCAAGACCGAGCTAACAAGGAGTTAAACACTGAAAAGAACTGAAGTTCAAAAATGAAAAAAGACTTAGCTAGAAAGAGATAAAGAAGGAGTTAACTGGTTGATTACATTGTTTTCATTGAAAAGTTAAAATCCAGAGATAAGCTAGAGTTTTAAAGCTATTTTATTCCAGTTGTCAAGGAGAAATCTACGGGATAAAACTGAAGTATGATATAAAGCAAGAATGGCAAGAATTGCAGATCACAACAAGAACAAGAAAGTCAAGGACTTAGAAATGGTGAAATCATGTCTATAAAGAGAAAATCTAATTCATTATTAATTAGGGGAGTGAATAGAGAAGAGGATGCTGAAGAGAAACTGATGAAGAAAGAAGTCTTCATTCTGACCTTATCAAACAAGCTAAAGAATAGAGCTAATATTTCTGTGGACACCGAGCAATAGAGAAGCGTAGCATCACCAAGTCAAAAGAAGTGGAGAAAAGGTATTGAAAGGAACCATTGATTAGAAAGGTATTATGAGCTTACAATAGATCTAAAAATCTGCAAGTCTAAGTTTTATTTATGAACATATCATATACTGTTTTACTTTAACCATTGGATCAGAAAATTCTCTTAACCGATTAGGATCTAAACAAACCATTTATATATTGAGATACATCCCAAGGAGTATCAAAATTTTTATCATGAAGATAGCATAGAGAGATGCCAGATATCAAGTGATAAATTGTTAGTGTTAAATCCTCTAACAAGGTCACACTTAACAATGTGTTTATAACCTTTAACAGGGCTGGCTCTTCACCGAGCTCACTTCAGAAGAGTGAAAATTTTGGGTTACTGGTCCCAAGTGGTTTTTCCCTTAATAGGGTTTCCATGTTAAAAATACATATGTCAAATGTGTTTATGCGTCATTTCTTTGATGTTTTTCTTTACACATCACTAAAATAGGATGATTGGTAAACACTAAGTTATTTACTGTATTTCGGTAAATGA
This sequence comes from Thuja plicata, assembly GCA_018584345.1. Lineage (NCBI taxonomy): Eukaryota > Viridiplantae > Streptophyta > Pinopsida > Cupressales > Cupressaceae > Thuja > Thuja plicata. The sequence continues at coordinate 1,190,009 of MU224687.1, read as the reverse complement.
TAGATTACTATTCGGTAAAGCTAGAGAATAAGGTTTAACAGTGAACTCTGAGAAGTAGTTATTTGTTAAGATTATTTCAAGGCATACATCTTGTAGGACTAAAGATAACTAGAGGTTTATAATTATTGTACTAAGTTTTTGGGTTGATTTATTGGAATACTTTTGAGGCCACTGATTCACCTCCCCTCTTAGTTATTCTAACATTAGGATCATTTTGGGCCTGCTTTAATGTGGTTCCTTTGATTGGGCTTCATATTGCACTTAAAGGTACACTTTATTAACATATGGGTCCTTGTTTCTTCTTTAATCCTCCCTAATTTGTGCAAAATAGAGGTAGGATTATTTCTAAGTATCCTCCCCTATTTTCATCCAATTAAAAAATTCCTCCTTCCTTTTATGATCTTGGAATTCGTTCCTTATATCAAAATCAAATAACCTTCTAGATCCTATAAAAATTATAGGCCTTTCCATCCAATCACAAGAAATCAACTTTCTGGAGGGGTGTAGTCGAAGTTCGTCTTTACCCTTGGATTTTTGATCCAAGATTGGGCCCTCAGTCCTATTTGGCAAATTCATCGAGGTTTTGGATCCATGGTCGGCCTATGTAATTCAGTTTCCAAATGGACTATAAAGGATCTCCCTCTTCCTTCATTTTAGAGACATATCATCATTATGATCATGCAACCATTATTGTAAAGAAACCATTGAGAAAGTAATCAAGCAAAGTATTGAGCATCCAAGTGCAATTTTAAGCAGCATTCAAGTCTTCAAGTATTCAAGGTGTCTTCTCTAGATCAAGCTTCTTTCCTAATTGGGTCCAAGAAAATGAGCTTCTTAGAAGGACATTGACACCATTTCTTCATTCCTCAATCATTCATTGGAAATTTATGAAACATCTTCATAAGGTTTTGTCTTGCATGATTTCTTTTTGGTTTTTGTGTGGAGTGAAAGCTATTGGATCAACATTCTTGATTACATTCAAAGAGGTAAGAGTATCTACATTGCATGATACACTTCATTTCAAATCTAATCTCTATTACATGTCAACATTCCTTACTTCATTTCAATTCAAGGTTAATTCCTAAACTGAGGCTTAACAAAGGTAAGCCCCCCTGCCATAAAAAAAATTCCCCTTTTCTATGTGAAGGAATAGGTTTTGAGCTCCGTGGAACTGGATTTAAGCATTTTGGGGTTATCTAAGTGATCAGAATAGGAAAGTACACAATCAAAAACAAAGGAGTGTAGTCGAATCTCTACTTGTACCTGAAAAGTTGACTTGTTCTTGGATGCCTCATATTTCATGGTTGGAAGTTACAAGTGCTAGTTTCCTAGATCCAGAACGGTTTCAGTCTGTGACATCTCTATGACCAAAAATTATAGTTTCAAGGAATATAACCTCCTAATTCATTTCAAGGTGAACAAATCCTTCTCCAATCTTGTATTTTCTTTTAGATCTATCATTGTATCAATAATTTTCAGTCATTTTCTAGATCCATAGTCAATTGCATAATCAATATCCTTGAAAAGGAATACCAAATTCCCCTTTTGTTTGAGGTATGCAATAACACCCTTCATCCATTTGGTTGTGCTAATAAAACTTGAACTTAAGGGTTGGATTTGTATTCCTAATGTATACCAGAGATAACTTTAAGAAATCCCCTCTAGAAAAATATATAAAATCCTGGCGAATCTTTCATTTTATTTTAAAAAATATTAATTCCTATTGGTGAATCTCTCAATTTTTTGGGAAAACAAATTATTTGTATTGGCGAATATTTTTTAATCACAAATATTTTGTAGAAAATATTGGCGAATCTCAAGCAATAACCAAAATTTCTTTAATGACCATGGAAAATAGTTATATTTAAAGAAAAAAGAGTTCTTATAGAAAATTATTAGGCTAACTATGAAAATATTTAATGGGTTTAAGGGAACTCTATAGTATCTAGTTGCTACCATTTATTTAAAATATAATCAAATAATCATCATTGTATTGTGTGAGATAAATGTATCGTTATTTTTATTATTATAATAGGACCCAAAATT
>MU224687.1:1163494-1187913 GCA_018584345.1 Thuja plicata | reverse complement strand
GGAAATCTTAGCCCCGATAAGCATTATAAATAACATAGTAACATTTTTGCCTCATGGAATATAATGAAGATCACTAGATTATGTTTTAAATCAATAATGACAACTAATATTGGTGACACAACCCTACTATAACTAACAATTATGATATATTATTGGTGAATTAATCTTGATTTCTATAATAACTGATAAAATTTAGGTGAATTGATTCTAACCGTCTCTCAAATATTAGGCGAATATTTGAGTTCAAATTTTTAATAAAATAAATTATATGGCGATTTCAATATTTCTAAAATAAAATTTTGTAAAAGTTTGGCGATTTAGGTCGCCTTAAATCTTGAATTATTAGCCAAATTTAGATTATCAAATTTCAAAAATTAGCCAATTGGTGAATATTAGCCACTAAAAAAAATCACTGATGTATACCATAGGATCTTTGCGAGTGATCTCTACTCTTAGAATTTCTCACCATTTTATACTATACATTTTGGTGAACCTGACTTATGACATTTCCTCTTTTTGATTTTTGTGGTTAGATATCCTTTGTATACATGTTGTGCTTCTAGATCTATTTTGTATGCATTATGTTAATCACTATTATAGATCCATTTCATTATTTCATGTCCTTTTCATTCTTTCATGTTTCAAAACAATACAAATCCAAAACTATTTTCTTTTCCTCCATTGTTAGTTCATTTTCTATTTTGTTTCATAATATTAGCTTATTTTATTACCACATGTCTCATTTCTTTGTCCAAAACTTTACTGATTTTGATGATCTATTTAGTAGTAAAGATTTTTATAAGTTAGATGAAGCCCTTGATGACCTCATCTCTACTAAATATTCCTCCACACATCCTAAACTGTCATTTTACCAAAAGTTATTTAATACGATACAAGGATTTAGGGTTTACAATATCCCCATTATCAACCGATCAATTATTATTCTCCCAACTATTCTCTCCATCATGAGGACATATTAGTACAAGAACATACTTTGAAGCCTTCTCTCAATTATATCCCTCTTTGGGATGCACTATTAGAGAAATATGTTGATTATTATCTTGATATGTGCCTCCCCCATGAGACTATCTTTGTGCAAGATAATGATTTGGTGACAATTCCCTTAATTTCACTTCTCCTCTCTATTCCTCTCATCTTCCCTCTAGAGATGAAGAACTTGAATAAGTTATGATTCTTCCTCTTATAAAACTACCTTAGAACTAGAGGGTGATATTCTTGTTGCTCTCTCTTTTCCAAATGAATCTTTTGAGAATAAATAACTTAATCAAGTTAATACAATTCAAGATACCCCTCAAAACAAACTAGTGATTGTTGTAAAAGGTTCTATGCAATCCGATTATCATGCAACACCATACACATATACTGAAGAGTATAATAACCTTGATGTCTTTCCTTCTACAAATCCAATATTTAAACATAAGGATCCTAATCAAATCAACACTAGTCAATCTCCATTTCCTTGTTCAAATCTTTCTCCAATCCAAATCAGTGGTCCATCAACTCTTCAAGATGATGATTGGGGAACCTTAGACTTCATACCAACATTTTGTAGCAAGGATAAGACCTTTGAATTTGAGAATCAAACAAATCTATCTATCAAATGTGTGGATATTGATTAGTCCTCCTTAAATTTCAATCCCCTTCCACCTAAAGGAGCATCTTATCTTATTGATACATCAAATATTCCTATTAAGAAAATTTGTTCAAAAGAAACTTTTGATTTCCAACCTTTCTCTTTACCCAATAAATCTATACATTCTCGTCATACTTTCTCCTGATAACAAGAGTCTATTTTTTTTGAGATTCTAAAGGAAAACTTAATTACTCTTCCTTTCAAGAATAAGCAAAAAAATAACAAACAAAAGTGAAAAAATTCTTCCATTTGTATGTTTCATCAAATTTATGGCCATAAGACTAGTGAATGTTATGAATTGAAGTGTAAAATTCAATAATTCGTTAACTATAGTTGTTAGGAATAACAATCCACCAACACAAATGAGGAGGAGGGGGGGTGTATCAATTGTGAGACATATTATTAAACATTAAACTTTATAAACCAAAACTTTAATCCAAATGATAAAACAGTAAATTCCAACACAATGATACAATCCTTTGTTGTCAAGGAAACACTGTTAAAGGTAAAACCCTGGTGGGAACTAGCACCCACAAATAATGTTATGATATTATATTATCCCTGTTAAAATATTTATCCCTGTTAGGATCTTATTAAAAAATTATAGTACTGATGTAGGAGCATTCGGGGGTAGATGTCAATCCTACATGTTGGTGTGTTTTGATCTTAGTTGGATCAGTGTTTCTCGATTGGAGTGGTGTCACTCAGTTGCTAATAGGTGTAGTGTCAGCTAAGGAGCTTAGTTTCTAAATGGCTTGACACATTCTAGTGCTCGGATTCTATGTTGCTCGACATGTTTTTTCCAAGGAGCTCGACATCTTCTATTTCTCGGTAGTGTGGCTTGCCGACTTGTTCTCTTCGGATATGGGAGGCTGAATTGATGGATGTAGCATGTGATCATGACATGGATCAATCATGGGGATGTGTGTGGACCTATTTGGGTCTTGGATATTTATCCTATGTGCATTTATTATCAGTTACAGGCTGACTTGTGGCTTGAACATGTAATTAATGTAAGGGTTTATTTTTACTAGGACGACTTGTGGCTTAGTTGGGTATAAGTAAAATGTCTTGTGGAGTCTTGAGGGACAAGCATAAGGGAAGTGTGGAGTATCAGAGACTCAAGTTAGGAATCTAGAGTTATGAATGTGTTGCAGAGCTAGGGTTGACGCTTAGGAGTAAGGAAATGTCTTGGAGGCTTGTGTGCACAAGTTTAGATCTTTCTGGAGGTTTCTATCAGAGTGTTGTGACTGTTGTTATAGATTTGACTAGCTAGGGTTAGGGTTGAGTTTCATCTTGAGAGATCTTTCAAAACTATTGTCTGCTTTGTAATTTGGTCGTAACTGGAAAGCCTTACAACCTAACACATTGCATGTAATCATTTTTTTATGAATAATATTCATATTTGTTTTCAGATCTTGGTTTCCTATTGTGATTCCATTGTGTGGTTATTAGCTGGGGGCTTGGACATCTTCTTTAGGGATTCTCATACCTTGTACTGTGTCAGGTGGTATTAGAGCTTGAAGTTCTTGAGTGTGTGGACAGATAATTGAGGGTGAGGCAGTTTACACCAGGACCTTGGATTGAGAAAGTTGGTGATTTGTTGCCTTGTGTTTTTGAAGATCTTGGAAGATTCCTCCAAGAAGATTGGACCCTAGGGAAATTCCAGATCTCTGTGATGCTATGGATTTAATGGTTATAGAGAAGGTTAAATCATATTTTAGATCTGAGATGGAATTGATGAAGAGTGATATGATCACTGAGATCATAAGGGCTATGACTGGTGTACCTCAGAATGTGGACACTGAGGATGGTTATGAGGAAGCTGCTGAAAACTTTGAAGCTATTGGATCTAGGGGAGAAGATACAACTGACCCTGGGGCAAGATCTATGGATAATAAAGCTGGTCGGTTGGACAAATCTAGCACTCGGCTTAAGTTGAAGCATAAGATGGATGTTTCTAATTTCTCAGGTACTTTGAATCCTAAAGAAATGATTGATTGGATTGGTGACCGGGAAGAATACTTTGAGTTAAAGGATATTGATGATCCACTCAGAGTAAGGTTGGCTCATACTAAGCTGAAGGGGCATGCTGCCCTTTGGTGGAAGGAATTACAGTGAGATAGAGAAGAAAAAGGTGAAATGAAGATCACTAGATGGAAATTGATGGTGACTAAGTTAAAGGATAAGTTCATACCCACTGACTATGAACTTGAGTTGTTTAAGAGGTTACAGAATCTAAAACAAAAGTATTCTTATGTGAAGGATTATATCGAGGATTTCTATATGTTGACTATTCAGTCTGGGAATAGAGAAATTTCCAAGGAAAATGTAGCTCAGTATGTGAATGGTTTGAGATTTAATATTCAAGATGATATTAGTATGTTGAAGATTGATTTGGTTGAGGATTCTTATCAGTATACTCTGAAGGTGGAAGATAATTTGAAAAGAAAACATCAAGGTGGATCTAGGGGGAAGGAGAAACAAGATCACTCGGTCAAGGATAAGCTGACTACTGAAGAACAACCCAAACCCGTTGAGCCGAGGAAGAGGACATGTAAGGTTACCTATAAGGGTACCTATTTTCATTGTGGTGGAGAAAGACATAGAGCTTATGAATTTTACCAGAAGACTAGTGACTGAAGAACTACTATGGTGAATGAGTCTAAACACTTGAATGAACCTGAACAAGGAGGAGACTATTTGCTAGATTGACAAGTACTGTTTGGTAAGAGAGTACTGGAACCTAGTCAAACGAGTAATCTTTTCAGGACTCATTTTAAGTCTGCTGGTAAACTCTACAATGTGATTGTGGATGGTGGAAATAGTGATAACCTTCATGTAGCTGAGGAGATGGTTTGAAAAGAGTGATACATCCTTGTCCTTATAGGATTGGTTGGTTGCGAGCTATACATACTTTGGAAGTGAGGGAGCAATGTCTTGTTGACTTTCAGATTGGCCAGTATAAGGATCAAGTGTTGTGTGATATTGTAGCCATGAGTAGTTGTCACATATTACTCAGAAGACCTTGGTAGTATGATTGCAGGGATGTGCATGATTGTGTCAAGATTGTGTTTTCTATTGAGAAGGATGGCAAGAAATTTTCACTGATGCCTTTGTAGAATGAAGAACTTGGTAGGAGGAACCTAAGCTTTGGGAGCCAAGTTAGTTTAAGTATTTTGAATGGGTTAAATATTAGTATAAGGAACATACCTTTGAAGTGTCAAGGAAAGAATTGAGAAGGCAGAGAAAGAAGTGAATTCAGAGTAAGAGAGTTGAAGACTTGGAGGACATGTATGTGAAGAACCAGTTTGGGATTTATGTGTTGAATCCTATAAGATGTTCTTCCATCATTTAAGGACACCTTTTTTCACTTGGGGTGTCTGATGCAGGAGCATCCTGGGGTAGATGGAAATCCTGCATGTTGGAGTGTTTTGATCTTAGTTGGATCAATGTTGCTCAGATGGAGTGGTGTCGCTTGGTTTCTGTTAGGTGCAATGTTGGCCAAGGAGCTTTGTCTCTAAAGGGATCGACAAATTCTGGTGCTTGTCTTCTGTGTTTCTCAACATGTGGTTGTTGAGGAGCTTGACATCTTCTAGTGCTCGATAATTTTTGTTGATGCTCGACAATGTGGCTTGCCGACTTGTGATATTCAGATCTGGGAGGCTGAATTGATGGATGTAGCATGTGATCATCGTGTGGATCGATCATGGGGATGTGTGTGGACCTATTTGGGTCTTGTATATTTATCCTATGTGCATTTATTATCTATTGCAGGCTGACTTGTGGCTTGAATATGTAATTAATGTAAGGGTTTATTTTTACTAGGTTGACTTTTGGCTTTATTGGGTATAAGTAAAGGGTCTTGTAGAGCCTTGAGGGGACAAGAAAAAGGGAAGTGTGGAGTAGCATAGATTCAAGTTGGGAATCTAGAGTTGCGAATGTGTTGTAGAGCTAGGATAGAGGCTTAGGAACAAGGAGATTGCTTGGAGGCCTGTGTGCACAAGTTCAGATCTTTCTGGAGGTTTCTATCAGAGTGCTATGACCTATTGTTATAGATCTAACTAGATAGGGTTAGGGTTGAGTTAGATCTTGAGGGATCTTGTAGAACTATTATTTTATTTTTAATTTGGCTGTAATTAGGAAGGCCTTACAACCCAAAACATTGCATGTAATCAGTTTTTTTATGAATAAGATTCAAATTTGTTTTCAGATCTTGGTTTTATGTTGTGATTCCATTGTGTGGTTATTAGCTGGGGGCTTGGACATCTCCTTTGGAGATTCTCATGCCTTGCATTACATCAAGTAAATAGTCCCTCTTAAAAGATAGACCCTTTTAGGATTCTGAACAATAGTGGGCTCACTTCCCATGCACACTGCCTAAAGAAGGTTAATACCACCCTCAAGGACTTACAGTCCAAAACACAAGTGTATATAGAAAATATATAATCCATTGAACTATCTGATAGAAACTATCTTTTCTTGGTTAGCTCTAATGAAGTACAATAATCATATCCTCTGCTCTACATCAAACAGACAATCAAGCTCACAACTTCCACACTTCTCTATCTCTATCAAATACCTTCTCTTCATACATACATCTTTTAAAAAGAAAAGATCTCTCATATATACCCTATTACAATAATTGATTAGGTCGGCCAATTAAGATTTCCAAATAAAAAAATAATTATTTAACCCCTTGCTAAGATACACATGGTACCTATAAATAGTATACTTCAATTACATACATCAAATATAATCCAAGATCCGTAATCCACACTCGCAATCCACAATACACGCTACATCTTTGAAGTCGGCCCCAAATAGTTCTCCTCCAGAATACATGCCACAACTGACATCATCAACAATCATACAACTTGAAACCCATAAGAAAAATTCCTTAACATGTCTTCTATCATACCTTAATCTCGCATAACTTGAATCATCATCGCCTGTAAGATATACTCAAAATACAGAGACTCGCTCTGTCAATCATCACTGTCATAGTCCAGTAACCAATCTTCACAAAAACATATGTAACTCATCCAATATGAAATATTAAGCCAAGCTACCTTAGAAATAAGATAAGCATACATCCTTCTACATATCCTGATCTTCGCTCATTCTAATTCATCCGTACAGTATCCGTACACTTCTGTCATTCATCATACAAAAATAATAACCAGTATGTTCTTCCTCCATAGAAACATATGTTGAAATCAATGACAAAAAATGAATGCCAACAACATCAGTAGTAGCCAATTTCAACATCATCCAACAATATCCCCCTTTAGGATTGATGTTAACATATGGGAAAATCTTTCAACCCAAAAGTAAAGTACAATCTTGTCAATATCCTCAACACATTTCTCCCTAAAATAGTAGGATTTTCTCATAGAATCTCTCCCCCTTTGACAAAAATGGAAAAGGGTTCCATAATGCTTCTTTATTCTTCTACAAGGTGTAGATTTTTAAAATCTTTATGTCTGTAACAATTAGGTGTAAAATCACCCAAATATGTTCTATAGTGTTCCTGCAATCAGTCCCCCTAAGAAGTAGATCCATACATCAAGTCTAGAAAATGATATAGCTTTGAAAGCCACTGGACTAATGCATTCCTTCATCAGTTAATTACCACAAGGAGGGGTTCTCACCGCAATCATGCTTCTGAGATACTCAAAAACATCTTTTGGCAAAGGTTTTGTAAATATATATGCTATTTGTTCCTTTGTGCTAACATACTCCAATCTGATCTCCTTCTCTACTACCTTGCCTCTCAAGAAATGATACTTAATAGAAATATGTTTAGTCACAATGGATAACTACTGGCTCTTTAAAAATTATTCCAATGTCCTTAGACATTTGTTTCATCCAAACAAACTGTGTACAATTTATAGCAGCAACAACATACTCAGATTCAGTAGTAGACTGAGCTATACAATCCTACTTCTTAATTAACCATGAAACCAACCTTTTTCCAAGGAAAAATGCTCCTCCACTTGTACTCTTTCTATCATCCACACTACCTACCCAATCAACATCAGTATAATCATGTAAAATAAAGTCATCATATTTTTCATACTATAATCCATACTCTATCGTTCCTTTCAAGATTTGAAAATTATTTTGATGATAGAAAGGTGTGTCTCTTTAGGATCTACTTGATATCTTGCCACAATTCTAACTGCATTGGAAATATCTGGTCTGGTGTGAGTTAGATATTGTAGACCCCCAATCATTGATCTATACTTTGTCTAAAAAACCCTCTCAGTTCCATCATTATTACTAAGTTTATAACCAGCCACCATGGGTGTCCCAACAAGTTTACAATCTTCCATTCAAAATTTCTTCAAAAATTCCTTAAGATACTTGGACTGAGATATAAAAATACCATTCTTGTTCTGATTAATTTGAAATCCAAGGAAATTTTTTATCTCACCAATCATTGACATTTCAAATTCATTTTCCATCTCTTTAGAGAACTTTTTACTCATTTCATCATTACCTCCAAAAATGATATTATCAACAAAAACTTCTATGATTAGAATTCCATCTTCACCAATTCTTAAGTATAAATTACTGTCTGCATTATGTTTTCTAAAACCAAGATGAAGTAGATACATGTTTAGTCTTTCATACCATGCTCTTGGTGCTTGTTTAAGTCCATACAATTATTTCTTCAACTTGTAAACCATGTCTTCATCTTATGTCAAAGGAAATCCATCAGGTTGCTCTATGTATACCTCTTCCTCCAGATCTCCATTAAAAAATGCGTATCTCACATCCATCTGATATACCTTAAAGTCTTCAAGTGCAGCATTAGCAAGAAATAATCTCACTACTTCCAACCTAGCAGTAGGAGCAAATTTCTCTTCAAAGTCTATGCATTCTTGTTGCAAGTAGGATTTACAAACCACTCTAGCCTTATTCTTACCACTATTCCTTCCTCATCCATTTTTTTTTATGATAAACCACTTAGTTCCTATAACATTCTTGTTTTTAGGCCTTGGAACTAATTCCCAAGTGTTATTTTTCTTTATCTGTTCTATTTCTTCCTACATAGCTTTAGTCCAAGATTCATCTCTACATGCCTCATCAGTAGATTTCAGTTCAACTTGAGAAATAAAAAAAATTTCATTTCTTACTTTTTATCTTGTCATCATTCCTCTATTTTCATCACCAATGATTTGATTTTCAGGATGGTTCTTCTTAACATACCTCAGAGTCTTAGGATTTTTAGTAAGCTCATTTGATTCATCTTGAAAAACTTTTATCTCATTATCAATCTCCAAAGGTTCTTTAGGATCAATAGTGATCTCCTTAATCTCTACAATCTGACCATAGTCATTGAACATTCTCTCTTGAATCTGAAACCTTTCATCTATCCTCACATTAGCACTTTCAATCATCTTCCTCAATCTCAGATTGAAACATTTATAGGCTTTTCTCTTAGTAGAATAACCAAGGAAGATACCTTCATCACTTCTAGCATCAAAATTCCCTATCTCATAATCTCTTTTGATATAGCATTTACTTCCAAATATTCTAAAATATTTTATAGTAGGAGTGTGATTAAAACATAATTCATAAGGAGTCTTACTTGTACCTTCTTTGATCTGAATTCTGTTCAAGGTGTACACAACAGTACCAACAGCTTCTCTCTAATGAACATCTAATACATTTCCTTCTAGCAACATATTTCTAGCAACATCTAATATTGCTTTTGTTCCTTCTCTCTGCTATCCCATTCTATTATGGTTTTCTAGGAGCAAATGTTTGTCTGTATATTCCATGCTCTTCACAGTAGGTATTAAACAAGTGTGAAGTAAATTCACCACCTCTATCTAATCTCAAACATTTTATCTTCAAGCCTAATTTATTCTCAACTTATTCTTTGAATATCTTGAATTTGTCAAATGCCTTAGATTTCTCTTTCAGATATGTAACCCACATCATCCTAGAAAAGTCATCAACAAAAAGTGTAAAATACCTTTCACCGTAGTAAGGTCTTGTTCTTGTAAGACCACATAGATATGTATGTACCAGATCCAACTTCCCTTTTTCTAAGTAAGATTTTATTTTGAAATGACATCTAGTCTTATTCCCCATAACACACTCTCTACACATAGTGTTAGATGGTTTCACAATTTTAGGTATCTCTTATTGCATTAGTCATACTTGCCTTCACAATATTATCAAATTTAACATGAAAAAAACTTCTATGCCATAACCAACTGTCATCAACCTTGAAAATAAAACAAGAAGCCTCAAATGCATTTAATTCAAATACATAACCTCTAGATTTAGTACCATCTATGATCAAGTCTCCTGACTTACTTCTGATAGAACATTTCCCATCAATTAATTTGAATTGATAACCCTGGTCCACTAGCTACCCAACACTCAAAAAATTATTCTTAAGTCCATGAACAAGCAACACACTATCTGTATTAGTTTTTCTATCCAGAGAAATAGATCCAACTCCAATGATATGCTTAGGAGTATTGTCACCAAATATTACAACACCACCATTATATCTTTTCAAATTAACAAACTTATTTTTTTATCTCCAGTCATATGATGTGAACAACCACAATCTATAACCCATTCAAATTTATTTTCAACATGAGATACTAAGGCTCTTTCTTCATGTATAGGTTCATCATCCTTAATAGAAATAATTCCAATCTCATCATAGTCAATAGATTCATCATCAGAAACACCTTCACTAGCATAATAACATTCATTTTCCTTTGAATAATTAGATTTATAAAACTTAGGTTTATGCTTTGGAACCCTTGTAGGACATCAAGATGAAAAATAACCTATCTTGTTGCATGAAAAACATTTCAAAGGTAACTTTCCTTCAAATTTACCCTTACCTCTCTTTTCTCTTCTAGCAATTAGGGCCTTAACTTCATATAGATTTCTTTCTTCTTCCTATATTTGTTCCCATTCATAAGAATATTCTCCAAGTTATTATCTCAAGTCACTATTACTGGTTCTCACAATTCCTGATAAGGTCTTTTTGTTTCTATGCATAGTCACCTTGAATGTTGACTCAACTTTAGGTAGAGAATCTCCTAGTTCTGCAGCCTGAAAGGTAGTTAGTTTCCCAATCAACATTTCTCTATTGAAGTTCACTGTCAAAGGTATAATATCTTCTATAGCTTGTACTTTAGTTCTGTATATAGGTGTCAAGGATCTGAGAATCTTCACAATCACTTCTTCCTTACTGTAAGTACCTCAAGATTTCCTGATGCCAATAGAAACTTCATTAACTCTCTATGAATATTCTCTAATGTTATCATCATCTCTCTTTTTCAATGTTTTCATCTTTTCCTTCCAGTTCTGTAACTTTTCCTACTTTGTAAACTTATCTCCTTCATATAGTTCTTCCAATCTTATCCAAATTTCATGTGCAGAATCTAAATATTTTACCTCTATGAATTTGCCTTCAGAAAGTGCACTGATCAATGATTCCCTTATGAGAATGTTACATGAAAATAAATTATTTTCATCTTCAGTAGCTTTATCCAGTTCATCCTCAGCTTTCATCTGTTCCTTTCTTTTAGTAATCATCTAGTAGTCAATTCCCAAACATAGAAAATGTGTTCTCATCTTGTTCTTCCAACTGTCAAAGTTTTCAATATCAAGTTTCATACTATCCTTCCTATAGTAAGCCATCTTGAGGATCACCTCAAGATATTAAGCTTTCTCTCTAAGAACCAATAGTTCTAATACCAATTTTTAGGAATAACAGTCCACCAACACAACTGAGAGGGGGGGGGGTAAATAAGTTGTGAGACAAATTATTAAACATTAAACTTTATAAACAAAAAATTTAATCCAAATGATCACACAGTAAATGCCAACACAATAAAAAAATCCTCTGTTGTCGAGGAAACCTTGTTAAAGGTAAAACCCCAATGGAATTAGCACCCAAAAATAATGTAATAAATGTATAGTATCCTTGTTAAAATATTTGGCCCTGTTAGGAGCTTATTAAAGCATTGCAGTACATAGTCCCTATTAAAGGACAGACCCTATTAGGAGTCAAGAACAATAGTGGGCTCATTTCCTAAAGAAGGTTAATGACACCCTCAAGGGCTTACAATCCAAAACATAAGTGTATATAGAAAATATACAATCCACTGAACTGTCTCATAGCAACTGTCTTTGCTTGGTCAGTTCTAATGAAGTACAATAATTATATCCTCTTCTCTACATCCAACAGATAATCAAGCTTGCAAATTCCACACTTCTCTATCTCTATCAATCACCTTCGCTTCATACATACATCTTTTCAAAAGAAAATATCTTTCATATATACCCTATTACAATAATTGATTAGGTTAGCCAATTAAGCTTTCTCAATATACAAATAATTATTTAATCCCTTGAAAAGATACACATGGTACCCATAAAAGTATACATCAATTACAATACATCAGATATAAACCAAGATCCATAATCCATGCTCACAATCCACAATACACGCTACATCTACGAAGTTGGCCCCAAATAGGTCTACTCCAGAATACACGCCACATCTGACATCATCAACTATAATATGACTTGTGACCCATAAAAAACATTCCTTAACATGTCTTCTGTCATCCCTTAATCTTGCATAACCTAAATCATCATTTCCTGTAAGATATACTCAAAACATAGAGACTTGCTCTGTGAATCATCACTGTCACAGTCCAGTAACCAGTCTTCACTAAAACACCTGTTACTCATCCAATATGAAATATTAAGCCAAGAGACCTTAGAAATAAGATTAGAATACATCCTTCTACATATCCCCATCTTCGCTTGTCCTTATTCATTCATGCAGTATTTGTACACTTATGTCAGTCATCATACAATAGTAATAACCAGTCTGTTCTTCCTCCAAAGAAACATATGTTGACATCAGTGACAAAACATGAATGCCAACAACATTAGTATTAGAAAATTCCAACATAATACAATAATAGTATTATTAAAATGAATTACAATGATGAATGACACATTTTTCATGATCATTCTACCTAATATATCAACATCCATATTATGTTTCTCCTCACCATGTGACATTGCTAGCCTATATTGTATAGACTCGTTATCATACTTTGTGAGCAACATAATAGCGCCTTTTCCTTGTCTCCTCACTTTGGGGGAAAGGGTCCTATTTCACTCTCTTATTCATCTCAAAGGATCCATTTATTCCCTTTGTTGAATTGTTTATTTTTATACCATGACATCCTTTCTTGCATGCATTTGTTGTTTTACATAAGCATATTATCTTTTTCAGGAGATTGACATCCCGAGTTTCAACCTTATGCTTGCATTTGAAATCACATGTCTATTATAAATAGAAACCTCTTAGGGAGAATAATGTGTCCTTCCTCTTTAATGCATCCAATATCGCTTATGGAAATGCATCTTCTATAATGTCATGTTCTTTCTTGCATGGATTGTTTGTTGTACACAATGATCTTCTCTTTTTCAAGAGATTTACATCTCGAGTTCAAACCTTATGTTTACTTGAAAGAACATGTTTGTTATAAAAGAAATAACACATAGGGAATATTTTGGATTTATTTATATCTCTCCTTTAAAGGATCAATTATCTCTTTGGGGTTCATCTCTTTTATACTACTATATACTCCCATGTATGGACTTGCTTGTTCACAGATCTTTCTCCTTCATGAGACTAGTATCCTCATACAATATCTTCCTTACTTGGAAGTGTATCTCTTGCATTATTGGATTGATCACCAAGTAGATATACGGTGACATTCTTTCCCCTCTAATTTTATTTCTTGGATTTGTCATCATTCTATGATAGTGCATTCTTTTGGCACGAGCTCTTTATTTCATGCCAGATACTAACATATTTTCTTCACAACCTATTGTGTATCTTAAAAAGGGCATGTATATCATTTAATTATCATATTATTTTCCTTCTTGGGTGATTTAATTCCTTTGCATATATTTTCTAGCTTAAATATGTCTAATTTACATTACATGTGCAACTTATTTTAATTGGAATTGCATATATTGAGGCTATCATTAAGGGTATATTATATTCTATTTTGCCTTCATACTTGGGGGGAATACTATTTTTACATTCTTCTCTATTTTTCTAAGGATATAATTTCCTTAGTACAGTGACATTTGTTTATCATGTGATATTCTTTTTTTATAAAGAATTAATTGTTTTGATTTGAGATTATCTCTTATACAAGAGGTATGCATCCTTGATCACTACCTGTTCTTTATTTGAAAAACCACATTCTTTGTAAACATATGTTCTTACTCTGTGATTCAAATTTTACTATCCTCAATCAAGAATCTCTATTTCACCTAGCGATAGGGAGCTAAATGGGAGCATTCTTATTCGCCTTCTCCTCTTTATTCTAAAGACATTATTTTTGTTCAAGAAATTCTCTTGAGGGTAGATGTCCCGCTAACAAGATATCTTCCTTTCAAGGTTATCTTCCCACTAGTGGCATACCGTTTGACAATTATCTATTTTACTTAGCTTACAAGATTAATAACTCTTGGCTAAGTTTATGGCATACATTGTTGTATAAGGATATCTCTTTGTTGATGGAAGTAGGTATCCTTGTTTGTCTTTTCTTATGATGGCATCTATGATTCCACCATAAGGAGAAGGGAATATGCACGTCCCTCTTTGTATATTAGCATATGGTCCCTAGACTGACCTTTTACACATGCACATACAGATCCTTTTGGAAAACAATGCTTTTCCACATGTCTGATCTCCTTTTTGATCCTTGTGGAATACAATGGTTTTCCACATGCCTGATCTCCTTTTTGATCCTTGTGGAAGATATTACTTTTCCATATTCCTAATCTCCTTTTTGACCCTTGTGGAAGACAATGATTTTCCACATGTCAGATCTCCTAAGCCGCCCCTTAGCGTAAAATATTTTTAAGCCGCCCCTGAGTGCAATCTTTCTAAAAGCTGCCTCCGTGCACAACTCTCTCAATATTAAGGTAGAGTTGACTATCATAACACAATTTTATAGCCTCTCTCTCTCTCTCTCTCTCTCTTCATGAATCACCTAGCACTACATAGCTATTCTGCTAGCCCGCGGGTTCATGGTCTCTCTCTCTTTTTTCTCATGGTTTTTCTAGTAGGCTAGATCATGGAGTTGGCATCATCTTTGTCGTCACTCTCTCCCTTTTCCTTGTGATCACTTATGTTCTTGTAATATCTTCCCAAATATGATATTAGTGGATCAGATATGTTCAATCGAGGTCTCTTCACTAATTGATTTGGGGTCTTTTAGTGATAATCCTCTTTTTCTTTCTTGTGTGTGTTTTGTATCCTTATGCATAGATGTTGAGTTGAGATCCATTTTTTGGGAGCTTGAGGTCCTTAAGCTTAGTGATGTTTCACCTCTCTTATTCACCATGACCACTGTCTCCCTCATCTCTTTTTCTCTTTCATCTCTTCCTTTACCATGAGTATGATCTTGCCTCATACTCCCGCTAAAGTGGGGGCTAAATGTATCATCCTAAAAAGTAATCACTTGATTTTTGCTCAATTTAGGATAATTTTGGGCTTGCTTTAGTGTGGTTCATTTGATTGGGATTCATATTGCATTTAAATGTACACTTTATTAACATATAGGTCCTTTTTTCTTCCCCAATCCTCCCTAATTTGTGCAAAATCAAGGTAGGATCTTATTTCAAAGAATCCTCCCCTATTTTCATCCAATTAAAAAATCCCCCCTTCCTTTTATGATCTTGGAATTTTCTCTCGATATCAGAATCAACTGACCTTTTGGATCCCGCAAACATTATAGGCCACACCCTCCAATCACAAGCAAGAAACTTTTTGGAGGGGTGCATTCAAAGTTTGAATTTAATCCTAGGTTTTTGATCCAAGATTGGGCCCTCAGTCTTATTTGGCACATTCATTGGGGTTCCAGATCCATGGCCAACCTGTGTAATTCTATTTTCAAATGCAATATTAAAGGATCTACCTCTTCCTTAATTTTAGATACATATCATCATTATGAGCATGCAACCATTGAGCAAACAATAAAGAAAAGTATTGATCATCTAAGTGCAATTTCAAGTGGCATTCTATCATTCAAGTCTTCAAGTATACAAGGTGGCTTCCATAGATCAAGCTTCTTTCCCCATTGAGGCCAAGAAAAGGAGTATCTTGGAAGGAAGTTGGCATCATTTCTTCATTCCTCAATCATTCATTGGCAATTTACAAAACATATTCATAAGGTTTTTTCTTGCATGATTTTCTTTTGGTTTTTGTTTGGAGTCAAAGCTATTGCATCAACATTCTTGATCACATTCAAAGAGGTTAGAGTATCTACATTGCATGATACAATTAATTTTAGATCTAATATTTGTTACATGTCAACATTCCTTACTTTATTTAAATTCAAGGTTAAGTCCTAAATTAGGGCTTGACCAAGGCATGCCACCCTTCCACAAAATAATTTCCCTTTTCCTATGTGTAGGAACAGGTTTTGAGTTCTACGGAATTGGATTCTGGCAGTTATGGAGTTTATCTCATACTTCAGAATCTAAAAGAAAACATAGGGGTGTAGTTGAATCTTGACTTGTACCTAAAAATTAAACTTATTCCTGGAGGCCTCAGATTTTCACAGTCAAAAGTTACAGGTGTCAGGGTCCCAGATCTAGAATGGTTTCATTCTGCAACATCTCTATGACAAAAAAATATAGTTTCAAGGCATATAACCTCCTAATTCATTTCAAGGTGCACAAATTATTCTCCAATCTTGCATGTGCTTTCAGATTGATCATTGCATCAGTTATTTTCAGTCATTTTCTAGATCCATAGTCAATCCCATAATCAATATCCTTCAAAAGGAATACCAAATTCCCTTTTTGTTTGAGCTATGCATTAGCACCCTTCATCCATTTGGTTGTGCTAATCAAAATTGAACTTAAGGGTTGGATTTGTATTCCTAATGTATACCATAGGATCTTGGTGAGTGATATCTACTCTTAGCATTGCTCACCATTTTCTACTGTACATGTTCTTATCTAGTTCTTCTCCAATTCTACCCCAATTATTTCAATTGTCTTCACTCTCTTGATTTTGTTCCCCATTCCTTCGATCCTCATTTTAGTTTTGACCTCCTTGATTCCCTTTGACCTCTTGCTCAAATTTGTCCATTCCATTTCTTTGTTCAGTTAGGAGGTTCAATATTTGGTCCAACCTATCATTTTTCTCATTGTGGATATTGTTTTTAGTGCCTACCATGATTTTTTAGGATTTGACTTGTGTTGATTTGGAAATTTATGTCTCAACCATGCATGACTTAAGGTTACTATTTATACTAACCTTATGCATGACTTAAGTTTACTATTTATACTAAGTTTACAAATGCAATAATGAATTCAAATTAAAGGGATCAGAAATAAATGACTCAAATATCATCCACCCATCACCCACAAATATCAGTCGGGAAATGCACAAGAATTCCTTTAAGTGGTACAAGCAAGTTAAGACTTAAAGGTAACATACTAAAAGAATCAAGGAATGTTTGAAAAAAAAATTTAAAAAGACAATCTAAAGGGAATATAGATAAATGCAAATATTTATAAGATCCTTGTTTATTTCCTTAATTAAATCAATAAGCTCAAAGACTTCCCCTCTCTTTACAACAAAACATGTTTTAAAAGAAGAAATTTTCTCTCTCCCTCTTAGCAATAAAAATCAGAATGCCCCACTCTGAATTGATTCACTCGTGCCTCAAGGGAAAGAGAGATCAGAAATTGTACCCCTTCTAATGCCCTCTAGTCACATACTTATAAATTTTCCTCGTCTTTTTGTTACATAACTGCTTCTTGAAAAATATTTTTCATTCTTACATATCTAACGACTTTAATTCCCAAAGAGGGAGCCTTTTAAAATTCCTCCTAACACACAAGAATTTATATATAGGGGTTGATATAGATATCTCCAGAGTCATATAAAAATGTAATCAACTCGACCTACCATAATGAGATTAGTACTAAAATACTTTCCCACGTGGTACACCTATTTCATGATAGCTGCAATATTTTTCTTCATTCTCAATTAAAAATTACTCATCTCTTCTTTTATGGCCATTTTCACTAAATTCCATCCCCAACATTTTCTTCTTCCTATATTGAC
Source organism: Thuja plicata (assembly GCA_018584345.1). Classification (NCBI taxonomy): domain Eukaryota; kingdom Viridiplantae; phylum Streptophyta; class Pinopsida; order Cupressales; family Cupressaceae; genus Thuja; species Thuja plicata. The sequence goes on along the minus strand of MU224687.1, from coordinate 1,170,085 downwards.
ACTCAACTTTGATTCCTTGCTCTTAAAGTTAGCCAGTTCATGGCTTTGAGGCCTGAATTCACATCAGTATTATCTACAATACTATCATCCTTTTTAGGCCTGAGAGAATTAATTGCTTTGATAACTTTACCCTCACATACCAAGTCCATATGAAGAATCATTTGAATTGATCTCTCCACATCCTCTGGAAGAATACATTCTTCAGATTCTAATTCCTTTGTATATGTTGCAAATTCTCTACTTTCTTCATCAAAAGGAAAACCATGAGGGGATCTTGGATTGTTATGTTTAGGAAACAAGATTGCCCTGCAAAGTGGGAAAGAAAAATGTGATAACAACCATATGTCAATGTATTCTTCATGAAAAGCATGGCTGCACTTTGGGAGCAATCTTAGAGTTCCCTCACCTTGAAATTATCATAATAAAACTACATGACCAGAAGCTTCTTTTACTCCCTTCATTTACTTTCACAAGAACAAAGGTAGTGTGTTGATGAAGGCCTCCTCAATAGTAGAATCATGAAGATGAAATAACTGTTGTAACTATCCTTCAAGGGTTATCAAATTGTCATGACTAAAACCTGTCCCGTCTCCTTGGTTTCTTCACAAGAAATATGATCAACAAAAAAACACATATGTTAGAATAACTGAGAGGGGGAGTGAATTAGTTAGAATCAATTTCCTCACAAATTATCCAACAGTCCCAAATTTCTCTAGATGTATACCAAAACAAATTCAATCATATAAAACTCAGCTCAGTGAAAATGTATTCTGTAAACTTAAAATTTCATCAATAGTGTTTACCGAGTGTCAGTAAATTAATAATGTGATTACTGATCTAGGTCAATAAAATAAAGTGTAAAGTAAAATAAAACTCCACAACATTAATACACATTGACACAAATTTTTAAGATGGAAACCCTGCTAAGGGAATAACCACCTAGGATCGGTAACCCAAAATATTTTCACTCTTCTAAAGTGAGCTCGGTGAAGAGCCAACCCTATTAAAGGTTACAATGCACACTATTAAATGTGACCTTGTTAGAGGATTTAAAACTAACAGTTCTCTCTTGACCATGCATTCACTATGGGTTCAACAAGAAAACAATCAACATTCTCTGAATGTTATAATAAGGACTCATTGTCCCACTCGGTTAAGATAATTATCTGTAACAATGGTTAAACTGATACAGTAATGACCTGATTCAAATACAACTCTGATTTGTAGATATTTAGATCTATTCTAAGTACATAATACATCTGATCAATTTGTACTTCTTTAGTTCATCTCATACTTCATACTTGTTCTACTCGGTTATGTCTTTAACCAATTTGATTAGTCATGCATAAAATTCACATGTAAGCATTAGGTGCTTATGATGTGTAATTCAAAATGAATCTCTTGTCTCTTATATAGACATCATGTATCATTTAATTTTCATCCTTCAGATCTTTCTTCTTAATCTCCATCATTTATTTTCCTTCTTGATCTTTCCTTGATAGTTGTATAAAAAAAACATTTCAATCTTTGTCGTCTGATCTTCATTGAATTTTCATAACCGTTTGATCAAATAACAAACTTTATCTTTTACCTCACAATCATCAATTGCCAACTCAGCATCCAAGTTGGCCTCACTTAGAATTAATTTATCAGTCTTAGTATTAACCATGTTGTATCAGCAATCCCTAGCTCAAATATCTCTGTGCTCGGTATATACTGCGTTTTACTCAGTTATTACTGTCTCTTAGTATATACTGAACTCTTCATTTACCGACCATATAAACATCGTTTGTTCCACTTCTTAAATTCATAAAAAATGTTTTCCACCATAATAATACTCAAATAAGTTGACATCAATGAAAATATATTAACTGATAATGTTTATCATCACTTCTGCAACTCGGTTGAATATCAACAAATGACTTCAAACATATAATCAGTTGTAGTTCATCAATCTCTCCCTTTGGCATTGATGACAACACAATATGAAATAGGCAGTATAAAATTCCATACAAGAAATACCAAACTTTTTTTCTACAACTGCAACAATTATATAGCTCTCCTTAGCTGGAATATAAGTTGTGTCAGTATAAACAAAAATACTCACTATGCAGACTCTCCCTATAGTTTTGACTTTTTAGCTCTTGAATCTATCTGTAGATTAGATATATCCTATGCTCTCCCTTTATCTTTTCTCCCTTTAGTGGATAGATATTTCATTGACCCTTGATATTTCATGAATCTCTCCCTTTGAAAATAATTCGAAAAAGAAAATATGCAGCTCTTCAGTAGCCAAAACAATGTCTCTGATTTTTGGTGCAGTAGGTATCTTTCAGTGTACTGATATCTTTGTGTTGGTCTAGTTTAGCTTTGCATCAACATGATTGATATTTTGATTTCATGTAGGTTGATGCAACCTCCTACTTATCTTAGTTGCCAATAGACAAGGGACGAACCCCTAGTCTACCTCTCAAGTACTCAAATGTATCCTTCGGTAAGGGTTTTGTGAATATGTTTGCAAGTTGTTATTTTATTTGTACATATTCTAGTATTACTTGTTTGTCTTGTACTTGTTCCCTCAAGTAGTGATATTTTATAGATATGTGATTTGTCTTTGCATGCATCACATGATTCTTTGAAATATTTATAGGACTTGTATTATCACAATAAATCATCACTGGTTCAGTGATCTCCTCATTCATTCCTTTCAACAATTGTTTTATCCATGCTATGCTAGAATAATTTTCAGCAACAACAATATACTCTGCATCTGTCATTGACTGAGATATGAATCCTTTCTTCTTGCTTATCCAAGTAACTAGTCTTTCTCCAATAAATAATGCTCCACCAGTAGTACTTTTTCTATCATCTATATTCCCAACCCAATCAGCATTAGTATAAACTTTGAATTTGAATGTTCCTTCTCTTTTATACCATAGTCTATAATCATTAGTATTCTTCAAATAATCAACAAATATTTCAACAATAAGTGTCTTATCATCATTTCCTCATTTTAAATACAAATTATTGTTGTCACTTGTTCTAATAAATCTAATACTTATAAGATATGAATGCAATCTTTCATACCATGCTATCAATGCTTGCTTCAGTCCATATAAAGCTTTGTGTAATCTACATACCATGTGTGTCTGATCAGGATCAAAAAATCCCTCAGGTTGTTCAATGTATACCTCCTCTTCCAGTATTTCATTCAAAAATGTGGACTTCACATCCATCTGATATACCTTGAATCCTTTATATGCAGTGTATGCAAGTATTATTATTACTCTTTCAAGTCTAGCAACTGGTGAAAAGGTTTCTCCATAGTCAATTCCTTCTTCTTGTGCCTACCCTTTGCAAACCAATCTTTCTTTATTTCTGGTTTCATTCCCATCTTCATTCAGCTTGTTTCTGAAAATACATTTGGTGCCAATGATATTTTTATCACTCGTTCTCTGTACTAATGTCCATGTATTTTTTTTTTTGTATCTATTCAATTTCCTCATTCATGACATTAAACCATTCTTCATTTTTTAATGCATCTCTAACATTCTTAGGCTCAAATTCACAAATTAAACAAGTGTCATCTCTAAACTTACTTCTTGTCAATATGCTTGCTATTTTATCTCTAATAATATGATCTTGTGGATGGTGTCTTCTAACATATTTAGCAAGTACAGGTTCAACTCTTGGTCCTTCGTTATCTTCTTTTGTATCTTCATTGTATCGAGGTTCATGATCTTCAGTTTCAACATTTTCTTTAATCTTGGTCTGTGCTACCTATTGTCCGATGACATTAACCTGTTGCCTGGTAACATTACCCTGTTGCACAGTAATGCTAGGCATCTATGTCGGTATAGTATCATGTTCTTCCCAGTAAACAAATTTACTATAATCTTCAGGTTCTCTCATGCTGTCCTCATCATTTATCTCACCAAATTCATCAAATTTCACATTTTCACTCTCAATGATTTTGTTAGTTGTCTTTTTCAAACATTTATAAGCTTTTATCTTAGTAGAATATCCAAGAAATATTCCTTCATCACTTTTTGAATCAAATTTTCTATTTCTCTCATCTTTCAGAATATAAACCTACTACCAAATATTCTAAAGTAACTTACATTCGGTTTATACTCATACCATAGCTCATAAGGTGTTTTGTTTGAATCTTTCTTCAGTTGTACTCGGTTTAGTTTGTAAACTATCATGCTGACTGCTTCTATCCAATATGTTTGTGAAACTCCTTTCTCAATCATAAATGTCTTGGCATAATCAACAATTGATCTGTTCCTTTTTTTAGCAATCTCATTCTGCTGTGGTGTCCTTGGTGCAGAAACCTATCTTTTGATTCCATACTCATTACAAAATTTAGTGAACTCATCATAAATAAATTCACCTCCTCTATCAAATCTCAAACACTTTAGAGATCTCTATCAATTTATTTTTCCACATTAGCTTTATACCACTTGTTAGTGTTTTATCTTGCTAGGCCTCTGAAAGATACTTGAAATATTAAACAACTCTATGACCCCTTAATGCCTTTTGACATTATGACTCAAGCAAGGGAAAAAACACTAATTGATGAGGTTCTTGATAACACTGGGGATACCTATTACCACCTCCTTCTTTTTTGAGATCCACTGACTCAGGCAGGTTTTACCTATGAATGATTACTGTCTTAACAGTATCTTTAGAGTGGATTGAACTTTATGTGCTGAATGCTCTATTTTAGATGGACATGTATATGAAAATACAGATGACTATGATTATTCTGAGGATAAGCTTGACAATCCAAATCAATATCTTGATGATAAAAGACAACAACATGGTTAGGAAATACATTCTTGTTTCCTTTTGAAATTCTTGTGAATTTAGGAGGAATAACCTATTTGATTTTCTCTTCAAGAAATCAACAAACTTCAACTATGACCCTTAAGTACACAATTGATTTTACCAAAAAAAACTCTGAAAGTGATTGATTTAAATAGTTTTTAATGCTTGGATGATGATAAATCACTTAACAAACTATAGACCAATGCCTATCCTTGGGCAAATAGAGTCAAAAGATGTAAATCCATAGAAAAGTATGAACAAGAATACTGTAGGATGCCTTACAACCTACATACAACTCAGATAAAAATTCCTTGCAAACTTATCCTGTCACTTCTACAATATTGTATCAAATCCTTAGTTGTTGCAGTACTCTCTAAAACTACTCACAAAGTTTAATTCTCCCCTTAGAAGAAGCTTGCAAATAATTAAATAGCCATCTTATAGCCAATATGTTTAATATGCCTTACAAATTAAACAAAAAAGAGTGCATACAATAAGCAAAGAGACAACAACAATGTAGAATAAAATTGCACTGTATTTTTATTCATATATTCTACTTCAAGTACATATACAGGCTTAAAAGCTCAAAACACAGACAGAAGTCAAAAAGTCCGTCTTAAATTATATTTCATCTCCTTTTACAATTACAAATTTGGTCCTATTTATAGGTCCTTAACCATCTTGGAATCCTTTATTTTAGGATGCAACAAGCTTCAGATGGTTTAAGGAACCTAACCCTAAAAGAACAGAAAAAGACAAAACAAGATAATTTAGAAGCGGTGGGAGGACAAAAACAGAGGATGTAGATCTGATATTCTTTGTCTCTTTTGGAATCTGGCACCTTTGTCTGACAGTATTCAAGATAGCTTTTGATGGTTACATTAAGACTAAGTGACTGCCATTATAGGCTAACCTACACTCATCTCTATTTATAGCTAACCTCCCTGTGCTCATTGATCAGGCGCCAAGTGTTCCCTTCTACTCCTCATCTAAAATTTCCTCTTCAATTACACTCTTCTTCTTCTTTGGCCTAGACATCAGCTCCCATGCTATCACTTCATCATCTGTTGGCCACTTGAAGTCTTGAGTACCTTGTATTTGTTCTTTTTTTCGCTCCCATCTAACATCAGTAATGCACTTAACATCCATTAAAAACTTATTAATGTCAGTTTCTGCCTTGAATGCTTCATCTAATATCTTATTAAATCCTTCAATATCCAAATTTGATCCCAAAATAAATGCCTCATTATTAGGCATTTTGCTATCAAATTCATTCCTCCAGGCATCTAAGGCTTTTACCTGATCATCTTCTCCTCTTAGGGAAGGAACAAATCTATTAAAATCTGTAGAAAAGAGGCTCAATTTAACCTATATTTGATTTAATTTTCCCTTGAAGAATGAGAGGGAAACATTGACCTTTTTGATCTCATCTTCCACCTCTATTACAACTGTACTCTGGTAGACCATTTGGTAAAATAGGGGTTCAAAATAGCAAGATACCCCATTACCTCTGTATGCAAAGTTGGCAATTTATTATAAGCATTAAGGACAACATCAATCTTATCCTTCAAGACTTCAATCCTATGTTTTAGAATGCCCCTTAATTCACTCAAGGCAATTTCATTCTTCTTTTCTCCTATATCATCCTTTTCAACCACTTCTTTTGATTTTGCCTTATCTTCAATTTGCAAAAGTTGTGGTTGTGCAGGCACATACACCACCTCAGGCTTCTCCTCTAATTCCTTCATTAACCTCTTA
>MU224687.1:1122195-1163444 GCA_018584345.1 Thuja plicata | reverse complement strand
CCTTTTCAACCACTTCTTTTGATTTTGCCTTATCTTCAATTTGCAAAAGTTGTGGTTGTGCAGGCACATACACCACCTCAGGCTTCTCCTCTAATTCCTTCATTAACCTCTTAATCACCTGATCTTGTTGGTGTATCTGGATATGGCACATTTCCTGATCTTTGGCCAATGCACTTGTTTCTTCTATCAATGTGCTACACTTATCAGACAACTGTTTAGTTTTGTCTTCATTTAAGTGTGCCCAATGTGTCATGATTTGGGATATTTCCAAATCCCCTGTATTCTACATTGTCCACACCATTTGGTTTCCTACCAATGTTTTCTTGGATATTTACCAGTTGAGGTTTCTGATCCTTTGGGTAAAGGCTCCACATTGCAAAAGCTTGAGACTTTGGGCTATACCCAAATCCTTTGATCACATCTCCCATTTGTACCTCACTGGCCATCTTCAGATCATGCTGCTTTCTTATCTAATCAATTATGAAAGTAGATGCCAAGCCCCAACCCTCAACCAATAACATGCCACTGCCTAACACCAATTTTCTGGCTTCTTTAGGTGAGATGTCCTCATTGTCTGGGTCATAAGACTGTAAGGCCACCAGGGCCTCATTTGTTATTGTCTCTTCTCCATCAATAGTCAACTGAGCTCTAATTTTCTCTTTCTTGTACCACCTTAGGAAGTCTTTAAACTCCTCAGTCTTGATAAATTTATCATCATTCAAAAAATATTGTTGATGTATCAGCCTTTCATAAACACAAGCCTTAAGAGGCAATTCCACATTCTCCTCCATATCAGGCTGTTTTTTCTTGCCTTGCCTAATCAATTTTCTTAGGTTATGGTCATATAACCTATTTCCAGGAACTAGGGCACTTGCTTTATCCTTTTTCTTTTCTTGCCTTTCAACTGAAGGGTGGCCTATTTCCACCTTTTGCCTCTTGGCAGAAGGCTCTTCTATATCATCAGGTTGTGTGGCCACTGTTAAGTCAACAATGTGGCCTTCAACTCCCTGCAACTGTGGTATCTCAGCAACATCCTGCTGAGGTTGAACATATCTAGTAGGATGGGCATAGTCACTATCACTGCTGCTATCATAATCAAACTCTGAATGATCTGGCTCTTGGGCTCCTTTCTTGTCAAGATCAGTCTCTAGTTGTTCACTAAGCACATAATAATTATCAATCATTTCTTTTATTCTATCAAAATATGACATATTAGGGTAAAAACCTCCAAAAGACAACCCATTTCTTTTGATTTGTCTTTCAAGGTTCAGCAACTCCTGAATCCTTGTTCTCCTTGTCTTGATCTCATCTTCATCAAGAATATTTCTTGTTGTATCCTCTTCAATACATTCACAATGGAAATTTGTACTGGGGATTGTGGGAGTATATAATTTTCTGACTCCTGCCATGAAGCCTTCAAGATCAATGTATCTATATGAAGCTTCCCCCATTCTGAAACCTTCCAACCACTAGATAACTTATTCAAGAGCACCTTTGCCAATAGTAAAATTTGAAATTCTGATCTGTCTAGGGGTTAAGGTCCCCTTCTTGTGCGGTGCAAAGTGCTCATTATCTTTCAATAATAATTGCCATATAAATTCCATGGCAGCCACTCTTGTTGGTACATGGTAAGGCAAGATATGAGGTGGATGTATACATCCATATACCCTTATTATGGTATATTTCTCTTCTAAGAAGAAATCTCCCCAATTATGGTCTCCCTCCCATTTATCCAAGTATTCACTAGGCCTTAGCAGTTGCATAACCTTAATTGGGACCCTTGTCCTGCTAATGCCCAAGCTCTGTACTATTGGATACACAATCCATTTTTATTTGCATAGTAATCACAATCCCTAGATGTATAATTCAAAATCTTTACCCAGAACTGGATAGGATTAGGTCCATCTTGATAAAACCTCTGAGGGGTCAAATTACTTACATCCATGATCACAAAATTAAAATGCAACAGGAGATGCATGAGGATGGAATAGTGTAAGAACTTGGGTTCTTTCTCCTTAGGGTCCTCAATCTTCTTCTAAGTTGCTATAAATCCCTTATGCATCTTGTCAATAATATGTTGAATATAGTCATAGCTGGTGCTAGAATGCACCTCCTGTAAATCTAGCACCATCATCAATATCCCGGCATTGATCTTTTCTGCTTCCCCATCTATCCCTAGCACTCTACATAGGGCATATGTGATGTAATTAATGTAGAAATGCAAGTCCTTGAAGTAATAAGGGCTTGTCCCGGACATAGGATCAAGATATTTTCTCACCTCCTTAAGCATATATTTCTGCAGCTGTCCCCTAGCAATACCAGGCTTCAAATTGTACCTCTATTCTTGCTTAGTGATGTCAATTCTGGTGGACATAGTGCTATACAAGCCAAAAGCTTGCATAAATGAATTCCTATTAAGGATGAGCATGGCAGTGCCATAATTCCTTTTAATTGTCTTAGACAAGACATCATAATGACTGGCAATGCCTAAGAATAAATCTACATCTATGTAGACGTCAGGGACAATTAACCTAGCCAAACCACAGGTCCAAGGGTTTGATACTAGGATGGCCTTATCAGAATTCTTGTAAAAATAAGTAAAGATGGAAAAACCTATTGTTCCCAGAGTATCAACATTCCTAATGTTGCAGTAGTAATCTGTAAGCACATTAGCATTCGCTCTTTTGTTTCGAGTTGAACCAGGAAGCAATCTGAGGAATTCAACAGAGTAATTTCATTTTCCCTTTGCCTCTTCATCTGCCTCTTCACTTCTCCCACTGGTAGAAGCTACACTGACTGCCTTACTCATCTTTGCTGTGTTTGAATCCCCTTTTCTTTACCGATATTGAAACAAATCTCTTTCCAAGGCTCACTTTACTCCTCTATGCACAATTCTCAGAAATTCAAAGCCTTTTAATCAATGGAAAATTCTGCAACTTTCTAATTTATTTTCTCTTCTCAGAATACCTAGCACTTCTTCGCTCTGAAATTCTGAAAGAAAGATAAGTTAAAATGAACTTTCAATCAGCTCTTTATGGTAACAATTCCAAGTACACGACTCATCATTTGAAAAAATCATCAATTCATGTCTTCAATTCAGCATGCTGTGGAATTAATTGAAAACCTAGCCGTAGTTCCATGAGTGTGACAGGAAATCAAATTCATATATCTGAGTCCTCAGAAAAACCTTATAAAATTTGAAGCAGATGACATGTCTTTATGTGATTGGCTCTCTATCATACATCTCATCTACCTTTTCTACACAGTAATTAATATTCAAGCTTATTAATTGGACGCTAAATGATTCATATTGTTATGTCAACCACTCCCACCTTTTCTTAATATTTGATATTAATCGACTACGCGACTGTGTATAATCTCATTGTCGCTGACCCAAGTCTTTAACCCCTAATTCTTCTGGAGACTTAGCGACTATGTAACTTTCCCCATCTTGGTTAACTAAAGTTACTTTCTGGCGATCACACGATATGAAGAAATCAAAGTCATTGGTTGTTAAAACTAACTCACATTTTATTCAGAGACTCCGCGAGTGACAGTCATCTTTGGCTTTCATGGTTATCTCCCAGTCGCTGAGTGTTTACTTTCCTTTATGACACCCCACGACTACCCTATTGGTCCTCTCAAATTTGGAGTGACAATGTTGAAATTTTCAGATAAGCTAGGTAAGTACCCTTGAAAATTTTGTGTGAGAAGGCTCAGTTAGAATTCTTGTAAGGGCACCCGGATGATGTTCATGAGGTACCAATTGGGAAGAAGGTTCAATGCCTTTCATTTTATATGTGCAGTGGGTTTCAGCTCCTAAATTTCATTTCTGACATATTTAGGGAGTAGTCATTTTGAGATGGTCACATAAATCCGCATTTTCTCCTAAGTGTCAAATTGTTGTAACTTGCCCGCTTTGCTTCTGAATATCTTGCACCTGTTGAGTTTCATAAGCCATCACTTTGGGAATGTGTTACATGCATATCAGAGAACTTATGTTTTTGATCTCAAGCCATTATCAATCCATTTGATAAGTTTCCATATTCCCCAAAGTTGGTCGCTCAGAACTGTTTGCATCTTTGTTCTGTTCAGAAATCTGAATTGCCCAGTTTGACAGATTATAACTTTTGACCAGTTGATTCAATTGAGAAGGTTCCTTTTTTACTATGTTCCAGTGGTCACATACTTCATATTTTCTAGTTTCCAGATCATGATGAATCTATTTGAGCAATTTTCCAGTCTGATTCTGTTGGCACTTTGTTAAGTTTCCCAAAGTGGTTGAATGCAGATTTCTGAATACCATGCTTTGAAGGCTTGCATCTTTGATTAGATGGATAGGTATCACATCATGGTGTGTTCTCAGGTATTGTAAGCATGACAATGAACCAATATTTCCAGTTCGCAGATCCCTATGAAATCAGATGACAAGTTTTTTAGAACCATTCCATTGGTGAATAATTCTGATTTCCTGAGTTTTCAAGTGCAGAATTGCTAAGTTGTCCACTTTGAGGTCTTGAAAATGTATACCCGGTTGAACATTTTGGATAATTGAATTGTCCCTCATATTGAAAACATAAGAGTGCACATATTTGAAGATTTATAGATTCCTGCCAATCCATTTATCAACTTTTCCAGAGCCTTTCCATTTCTGATTTATTGAAGTTTCATTGAAAATACAAAATGCAGAATTAAATGGCATACTTTGTGGTTTCCCTATTTGCACCTAGTTCGAGGTCAGACATAATTGAAAGTTGATCTGAATTGTAGACATAGGAATGAACTCGTTTGAAGATTTCCAGATTTTGATCAATCCATTTGATCACTTTGCTTCACTATTTCCAAATTCAGTTTCTCCTTTTTCACTGTGCTAAAATTTAGAAAAGTGTTAAGATGCTAACATTTGCAGTTTGGTATCAGTTGAATAGTTTGTTTTCAGAGGAATTTAATTGAGGATTCATGTTCTACATATGACATTCAATCAGGCTCCAGAGGTTGAAATTCTGAAGGATCTTTTTGATGGGTTTGCAAGTTCAGTTTCAGAGGTAGTTTATTCAGTTTGCAATGCAAAATAGAACTAAGTTTGCAAGTTAATCATTTTCTGAGAGTGGTAAATTTTGATCCGAGTGAGGTTTTTAGGAACCGATCATGGCATCATGCTTGTGCCATACGAGTGTACTATCTGACTTGATGGCGAAGTTTCAGAATGTGATTTAGTCATTTTACAATGACCGATCCAAAAGAGATTTGTGGTGTTTCAACATTTGCATTTGTATAATATTATGGAAGTGCTAGGTTTGATTATTTACAGCTTGTACCTGAAGACGAATGTGGTGAAGCCCTCTTGCATGCATATTCAATATGGATGATTGAATTACTTTCCCAAGTAATGGCTCTTCAGGAGCTAATCCAGTATTGTTTCGATTGGCACTTCTGGCAAGATTTGCACAAATTGGAAGTCTTCCAATTGTAGAATATCATGAAATCACCCATTTTGCATGTTATTATCTTGAAGCCTGAATCTTTTCAAACTAGTTTGGTCGATGGAAGTTGTTCAGATGTTGGAGAAGGGTTTGTCTTCTGGTTCCCATGCTTGCAAGATGTTATTTTGTCAGTTTTCAGAGCTCTTTCCTAAGGCCAATTGCCATAATTGTGATCGATCTGCATAAGTGCTAAAATGTTTATAAAGGCCACCGGTTTGTAATTTATGTTTGAAATTTAAAATATGAAAGTATAGATAGGAGACATCGGGTGCAAGAAAGCTTTCAAATAATGCAAAGCAACAATCAATGCCATCTATCGAGATATCTTCTTTCCAACATTTTGTCGAATTGTCCACATGCCAGAATTGTGTTTCAATGCCAGTTGTATTCTCATAAGGATAGCTTATAGCTACAATGTCAGAAGAGCTTTCCAGGTATCTCCTATGTTCTAAATGGATGACCACACCATTCTACATGACTATCCATTAAGGCATGAACAAAGGGGATATGGCCAATATACATAGCAATTTTGAAATTGACTGGAAGCATACTCGATTGATCAACAAAAAATTTGGTGGATGAGCCCACATTAAACAAAATGGAAACATTGACAAGCATATAAATTGGTTAAAAGTGAAGCAGAGGTTTACACAATATGAAAAGGCAAAATAACATATTAGAAGCCACAAACTAAATGCTATGGAGGATTAAAGGCAGGTCACGCAATATGCCATTTGAAATGTCAAAATGATGCATTTGAATTTGAAAATGAAGGAGTCCAGCATGGTGTCCTGCGCTGACAAGGAGTGTTTTTTGGAGGATGTTTTATGTTTCAAGAAACATTAAGACAATGAACAACAAATGCTAAGTAACCCACGCTGTTTTGGGGATCTTTGAGTGTTTTAGCCATTTTAAAACCATTGCATGGTGGCTGCACAAACATAGTGCAAAAGAAGCCATTACTACTTTAAAAGAAACCAGAGATAAACACTATTATTAAATGCGCAACACATAAGATAGGTTAAAACATTCATTGCAGATGCTATGCAAAGCTAGCGTGGGCATTAAGAAGAAGTTTAGTTTTAATATCCAAAACAAATGCAAAACATTAGATGAACAACTGCACTGGAAAGGAAGTGGAGCCCAAGCAGAATGAAGTCTACAAATGCTATTCTCCAAGAGCTGCGTAGCATATTGGAGAGGGTGTGAAGCATTCAAGACCAAAACATAGACAATGTTGCTTCAGAAATTGTGCAAATTAAAATTGGATTGCATAAGTAAAGTGGATCAGACATTGCGCAAAGTTTGGATGAGAAATTTTAACCATTATAAAATGCAAACAAAATGCCAGGTTCTGCGTTAGTTTTTGGGGAATCTGGAAGCATTGAATAAGTAAATTCAAATGCCATATACCATGCGCAGTACTAGGTGGAGGAATAGTAAAGTTTTAAATAACAAAACCATGGCAAAAGGGAGACTCCTATTACACAGAGATGTTGCGATAGTAGAAGGAAGTTTTTGAAGTTTTAAGCTCAAAATCTGCAAATATGAATCCATAGGGAGTGGCACCTTGACCTCTGGAGGGCATTGGTGGTTTTTATTTGCATGAAAACAACTCCATTGGCAAGCAGTTTATACAGGCAGCTCCAAAATCTTGAAAACAATGGAGATGAGTTATCCCACATTTGCTGTGCATGGTCATTTTTTACATTTATATACTAAAACACATTGTCTATGAAATAAGAATAAGAGCTTAGAGGCTCTTGGTGGGCCCTTGAGTGCTGGAGGTTGGAATGCAGGTGGGCCCCATAAATTTTGATTCCCAAATTCGAAAAGGCTTTAAAAATTCTCAAACTGATTATCCCACATACACCCTGCTACAAAATTTTGAAATGTTCATATGCAAAGCTCAAACATATCAAGTATGAAGCTGATGAGGAGACTATCCACGCACGCACCTGATCATCTAACACCTTGGTTTCTGTGCCCAAAAGTGAAGGAAAACAAATTTTGACGAAAGTGACATGTGGCATCCGGTCGGGTAGTCGTCAGAAGCTTACTGTCAAGGGAGATAACTGCCAAGATTTGGTGACTGACCGCTAGCGGTTAGTCACCAGGTCGCCAGATGCAGAAGATAACCGCTGCGACCAGAGTTGACCACCATTCGCAAGGTCACTGAATGCAAGTGGTTAATGCGAAAAGATCTAGAGACTTGGAGACTGAGTGTGGTCGCAAGGTCGCCAGATGAGGATAAACTGCCAGATGCTAGTCGCCAGGTCGCCAAGAGTTAAGTAAAGAGTTAAAAACATTCAGAGACAAGGAGACTAAAGGCAGTCGCATGGTTTCCAGTTAAAGATGTTAAGTGGAATTTGATTCAGAGACTATGAGACTGATGCTAGTCTCTATGTCTCTAAATCAGACCATGGTTAGGCGAAAAGTTCAGAGACTTGGAGACAAAGTGGAAAAAGTTATGCAGGGTTAAAGCACAGTCAAAAAGCAGTTTAGAGTAGCCAGCCAACATATGCCACATGTCAATCTCTGGTGAAGTCTGGGCAAATTGCATAAAATTGAGAGTTTCAAAGACATTGAAATGTGCACAGGTTAATTTTTTAATCTTTTATTGCAAATACTTGTCAAAAATGCATTCCGGGAGATTTTTGCAATAACAGATAAAATCATATTTTTACAAAATGATAGTCTGATTTGTAGAAGATAAGAACAAATTTTGGAATGGGCAAAGATAGTCAGTTTTTTCCAGAGATAGATGGAAATCAGATTTTAAAGTTAGATTCTTGGAGGATTGATGCAAATTTGAGATGGATAATTTGAAATCAGATCTGCACAAGAGAATGAGACAAAATGTATAATATTTTATTTCAAAGTTTTCAGGAAAGGCTTTCCCGGAGGGTTTATAGTCAAATTTTGAAATCAGATATTCTTCAGAAAGACATCAGATTTTAAAGAGGCACTTGTAGAGTGAAGTCAGATTTCTTTATGGAGTCAAATATTAATGGAATAAGTTTTATTTTGTAAATAATTTGAAAGAAAGTTAAGTCATATTTTAAAAGACCGATAGTTTCAATGTCAGATTTTGGAGGCAGTTGAAAACAAGTTGTGAGGCCACCGATGGAGTTTAGATCTTTACTGAGAAAAGACAGGATGCGACAAAATCAGATTTAAGGAGAGACAAGTGTGAATGTCTCAGAGTTAATAGGGTTTCTTCTCTCTTATTTATTCTCTTGTCTTTTCTATTTTGAGGGTTCTAATTCAGGTTCCTGTGGAGGTTCCTGGTCTTGTCCTTGTTCCTATCTTTTCTTGGTTCAGTACAAGTTACCATTGGTTTGAAGATCTCTATTGTAAAGCATACTTCTTTTTTTTCATGCTTGGTTCTTGAGTTTAATGTCTGGATATCTGGAAACAATTTGGATTAATGAGAATACAGTGCAGTTCCTACTCATTCTTGTCTTGTCTCTTTTGACTATGTTTATGCTCTAGTATAGTTCATTTGTAAGGCATCTGAAATATACCTACTACAAGGTAGTGTGTCTAATCGTCTGTGAGTCTTTCTCAAGGAGAGAGTTAAATTTTGTGAATGGTTTCAGAGAGAAGGACATGGTTATGAAGATTTGATGAAGAAGTATTGAGTTGAGTAGATTGTTTGTAAGACATCCAATCTGGATTGTATGAAGTTTGTAAGGCATTCTTCAGTATTGCATTAGTTTATCATTGTTGACATATGTTTTCATTGACTCTTTTCCCAAGGATTAGGCACTGATCTAGAGTTTGCTGAACATGTATTTTCTTCATTCAATTATACATAAATTAATCAATTTCATCTAGTTTTTTAGAACAAATGAGCTGAACTCATTAAGGACTCATATCAGCAGGATAGTGTCCATTTTAGTGATTCCTTAGAGAGTGAATCAATTAGGTTACCCCTCCTAAAATCAAAAGGAAGAAGGATGAAAGTCCTTGTCTCATTGATTCATGTTATCAACACCATAGCCTGGCTTATAATACTCTGTTTCAGATTAATCATTTCAATCTCTAAAGTATTCTATAAGTTGTTATAGTGAGGTTTTAGGTGCATAGCCAGTGAATGAAATAATCCACCAAATACATAGGCTGAAGCATCAGTAATCTTTAATAGGTAATACCTGCCTGAGTTTTTGGATCTCAAAAATGAAGGAGGTGATAATAGGTATCCCCAGTGTTATCAAATACCTTAGCAATTAGCCTTTCTCTTGCCTAAAAGAGGTTGCATTCAAGTATATAAGGTATATCATTAGGTAAGTGTTGCAAGAAAAAGTGATAAAAAATTATCGACTCTACTGGGGATCAATAAAAGGATAGCAAGTTTAAGATGTTAAATTCCTTACTTTGCTGAATTAACCCAGAGTTTGGTCATAGAGTCATTGTTTGCAAAGAAAATATATTCCTCAAATTTTTGAAAGGTGAGTCAAGCCTGTTTGTCTGTCATTGCAAAGTATCTGAAAGTCCAAAGATATTGAAGAAATATTTACACAATCTCACTATTGGTGAGTGGCAACTCTGAGCTTTGATTTGCACCAGTGTGCACATTGAAGAAAGATTACAAAAAGAAAAGTGGACTTGTAGTGATAAGGACAACAGATTTTGGACTCTTACGATTAGAGGAATCATAAAAAATTTATATGTTGGAGATGTATAAGTTTCTGATTTGAGGAAGGTCAGAGTTGGGGTAAAGAGATCTCAGCTATTCAAATTTGTCCTTTGCAAAGAGGTGGCGGCTCTACTAAAATTTTGAAAGTGATTTGGAGAAGACTTCAAATAAATAGTTTGCAACAACTTCTTCATACTCTAGGTATTTTTATTTTCATTGGATAAGTCTTTTGTTCCATGAAAATTAGCTATACATAAGTTTTCCCTATTAAGTGGTCAAGACTAAGAAAAGAGGTTTACATATTTCAAGTTTTTACTTGCATTTTTGCAAAATCTGAATGAGATATGTAATAAATGAGAGTGGCAGTTTGTAAATCTTTTTGACCATTAAGATGTCACAATCTAGTGATTAGAGGGGTAATGATTTGTATGGGGCAATTAGTTTTGAGGGTATCCCTGGATATCCAAATCATATTCCATTAAAGGTTAGGGAGTTTTTACAAAAGTTTGCTGGTTTTGGTGAGCAATCAGTTGAAGATCATTTAGAAACTTTTGCTGACCTGGTAGACAGTCATAACATTTCACATGAGGATATATTGATGAAACTTTTTGTAATGTCCTTAGTTGATGTTGCAAGAGATTGGTTTGGGAATCTACCTCATGGCTTAATAGAATCCATGGAAGCATTAGAGGCTTGTTTTATTAAAAGATTTAGTGATTTTGAGCAGCTTGGTGATATAGAGCAGTATGAGGATAAAGAGAACAGTAATGAACATGACATATTTGAAATGAAAGATACTATATTAGAGTTTGATTTTTATCAAAGAAGAGACAAATATGTTGAGACAAAGACTTCAAGAAAGTGTGGTGTTACTTTTCCAAGGACACATGAGAAGAGAGGAAGGAGAATCACCAAATGATTTTTACATAAGATTTGCTGATAAGCTAAGGGGTTATGGTATCATTTTTTGTCCTCAAGAGTATGTATTGGTTGAGTTATTTATTCAAATTTGTTTCCCTTATACATATAAATTATCAATGGCTCAGAGGGTAGAATTTTTTCAGCAATTTATAGAATTGATAGAGGGTTTAGAAGATGCTTCTTCTAAAGATATATCTGATGATGAGAATGCTGATATTGAATCTGAAACTTCTGAACATGCTGAATATGAATCTAGTCATATTGATGAGACCGAGTTTGGTGATATTGAATCAAACTATTATGAAGGTGATGCTGAGTTTACTTTGGCTGAAAATGATGATTATGATGCTGACAATGAAGTTTATGAGAAACAAGATGATGAAGAGGTAAGTTGCTGTGATAATTCTTATGATGACAGTGACATAAATCCTGATATTTCAAACCAAGTCTTTGATATTGAAGATATTATAT
Organism: Thuja plicata; assembly: GCA_018584345.1. Taxonomy (NCBI): domain Eukaryota; kingdom Viridiplantae; phylum Streptophyta; class Pinopsida; order Cupressales; family Cupressaceae; genus Thuja; species Thuja plicata. The sequence continues at coordinate 1,151,927 of MU224687.1, read as the reverse complement.
TTATGATTTCACATGAGGTTGCATCTAGTGGTCCTCATATTGAGAATGATGAACATAAAGTTATTATGCCTATGTCTAAAATGGATGTTATAATTTATAATCATGAAAGTAATAATCATTCTCAATGTGAAACAGAAGATGTGTATAATCAGCAAAATGGTACAGATCTGATAAATGAAGTTGCTAATTGTGATTGTGTACCAGAGGAGGATGTAAATGATGATAGTGATTCACTTCATAGTGAAGAAATTTCAGACTTATTGTCTTATGATTATCTCAGATATTTAGGGCAGTGCAATTTTGAATTCTTACACCCTAGGCACATTTATTTTGACAAGGAATATATATCAGATGCTCAGAGCTGTGATACTAATATTTCTGATTTTCCTTGCACTTCTTTTTCACAAGATTACAACAGGATTTAGTTTGATTCTTCAAATAATGAGAGCATCAGTGTGTATTCAGATTCAAAAGATGAGGTTTCAGGTATGATATTGAGTACTAAATGGGATAGTGGTGTTGATTATGAGTCTTTCTCTGATTCTAAATCTTCCATAAAATCATTTTATGATGAACTTTTAGTCACTCAACATATGCAGTTGCCAAATGTGTTTCTTGATATTCTCCCTCCCACCCACCAGCAAGTTAGTGAATTATGTGAGGATAACAATTTACATGAGAGCTCTTTAGGGATTTCTGATTTAGATATGCAAACCACTAACAAGTTGTAGGATCACTTTTCTTCTAAAGAGTAGAATATGGATTATGACATGAAATTGTCATTTTATGATAAGGACAAAGCTGAAACTCATTCTTTCTCTCTCACAAAGGTTCAAAATAACATACATGAAATCCCTGTTGTTCATAATGATTCAGATTTTGGTCTTTATCAGATTGTTGTTCCAAATCCATGTCAGAAAGGGCTGAATCATGTTTTAAATGGTGAATGTTGTAAGGTTCAGTCTGCTTTCTCCTTTGATCTGCAAGTTATTAATGTGAATGGACCTAATGATGCTTGCCCAAGTAGTATGATAGAGATTGAGTATCCCCCCTTTTAGTTGAATGGTGAGTTTTTTAGTTGTGGTTTACAAGTGAAAGATGATAAAAGTCACAGATATCAAAGTATGTTCTTATCTAACGAATGTGACATGTATATGCCACACATTTTTTATGATGACAATCTGCCTAATGTTTTATAGAAGCTCATATGAAGAGTATGTAAATTTGTTGTCATATGATGAGTTGATACAGGATGGCAGTGGATTGGACCAGACAGATAAGAGTGGCACTGTTATCATATTTTTGAAACATGGGGCAAGGAGCTTTGTGTTTGACAGAGGTAAGATTTGATCTCAGTTTTGGGGTTTCGGGCCTCTTGTAGATAGTGGAAATATTGTATAGTTGCTTTCCCTTTCAGTTGTGTGTTTTCTTTCAGTTTGAGTTTTCCCCATTTTTTGAAGAGAGGAAAGTGAAAAGAGATAAAGTCTGATTTTTAATTTTGGGGTGGTCTACTACTCCAGAGATCTTGGTTCTCGATATAAAATTACATTTAAACCATCCTCAGTCAGAGCCACTATTGGTCCTCTCAAATTTGGAACAAATTTGGAGTGACCATGTTGAAATTTTTAGATAAGCTAGGTAAGTACCCTTGAAAATTTTGTGTGAGAAGGCTCAGTTAGAATGCTTGTATGGGTTCCCGGATGATTTTCATGAGGTACCAATTGGGAAGATGGTTCAATGCCTTTCATTTTATATGTGCAGTGGGTTCCAGCTCATAAATTTCATTTCTAACATATTTACAGAGTAGTCATTTTGATATGGTCACATAAATCTGCATTTTCTCCTAAGTGTCAAATTGTTGTAACTTGCCCACTTTGCTTCTGAATATCTTGCACCCTGTTGAGTTTCATAATCCACCACTTTGGGAATGTGTTACATGCATATCAGAGAACTTATGTTTTTGATCTCAAGCCATTATCAATCCATTTGATAAGTTTCCATATTCCCCAAAGTTGGTCGCTCAGAACTGTTTGCATCTTTGTTCTGTTCAGAAATCTGAATTGCCCAGTTTGACAGGTTATAACTTTTGACCAGCTGATTCAATTGAGAAGGTTCCTTTTGTACTATGTTCCACTGGTCACATAATTCATATTTTCTAGTTTCCAGATCATGATGAATCTATTTGAGTGATTTGCCAGTCTGATTCTGTTGGCACTTTGTTAAGTTTCCCAAAGTGGTTGAATGCAGATTTCTGAATACCATACTTTGAAGGCCTGCATCTTTGACTAGATGGATAGGTATGACATAATAGTGTGTTTCTGGGTATTGTAAGCATGACAATGAACCAATATTTCCAGTTTGAAGATCCCTATGAAATCAGATGACAAGTTTTTTAGAACCATTCCATTGGTGAATAATTCTGATTTCCTGAGTTTTCAAGTGCAGAATTGCTAAGTTGTCCACTTTGAGGTCTTGAAAATGTATACCCGGTTGAACATTTTGGATAATTGAATTGTCCCTCATATTGAAAACATAAGAGTGCACCTATTTGAATATTTATAGATTCTTCCCAATCCATTTATCCACTTTTCCAGAGCCTTTCCATTTCTGATTTATTGAAGTTTCACTGAAAATACAAAATGCATAATTAAATGGCATACTTTGTGGTTTCCCTATTTGCACCCGGTTCGAGGTCAGACATAATTGAAAGTTGATCTACATTGTATACATAGGAATGAACTCCTTTGAAGATTTCCAGATTTTGATCAATCCAGTTGATCACTTTGCTTCATTGTTTCCAAATTCAATTTCTCCTTTTTCACTGTGCTAAAATTTAGAAAAGTGTTAAAATGCTAACATTTGCAGTTTGGTATCAGTTGAATAGTTTGTTTTCAAAGGAATTTAATTGAGGATTCATGTTCTACATATGAAATTCAATCAGGCTCCAGAGGTTGAAATTCTGAAGGATCTTTTTGATGGGTTTGCAAGTTCAACTTCAGAGGCAGTTTATTCAGTTTGCAATGCAAAATAGAACTAAGTTTGCAAGTTAATCATTTTCTGAGAGTGGTAAATTTTGATCTGAGTGAGGTTTTCAGGAACCGATCATGGCATCATGCTTGTGCCATATGAGTGTACTATCTGACTTGATGGCGAAGTTTCAAAATGTGATTTAGTCATTTTGCAATGACCGATCCAAAAGAGATTTGTGGTGTTTCAAAATTTGCATTTATATAATATTCTGGAAGTGCTAGGTTTGATTATTAACAACTTGTACCTGAAGACAAATGTGGTGAAGCCCTCTTGCATGCACATTCAGTATGGATGATTGAATTACTTTTCCAAGTAATGGTTCTTCAGGAGCCAATCCAGTATTGTTTTGATTGGCACTTCTGGCAAGATTTGCACAAATTGGAAGTCTTTCGATTGCAGAATATCATGAAATCACCCATTTTGCATGTTATTATCTTGAAGCCTGAATCTTTTCAGACTATTTTGGTCAAAGGAAGTTGTTCAGATGTTGGAGAAGGGTTTTTCTTTTGGTTCCCATGCTTGCAAGATGTTATTTTGTCATTTTTCAGAGCTCTTTCCTAAGGCCAGTTGCCATAATTGTGATCGATCTGCATAAGTGCTAAAATGATTATAAAGGCCACCGGTTTGTACTTTATGTTTGAAATTTAAAATATGAAAGTATAGATAGGAGACATCGGGTGCAAGAAAGCTTTCAAATAATGCAAAGCAACAATCAATGCCATCTACCAGGATATCTTCTTTCCAACATTTTGTCAAATTGTCCACATGCCAGAATTGTGTTTCAATGCTAGTTGTATTCTCATAAGGATAGCTTACAGCTACAATGTCAGAAGAGCTTTCCAGGTATCTCCTATGTTCTAAATGGCTGACCACACCATTCGACATGACTATCCATTACGGCATGAACAAAGGGGATATGGCCAATATACATAGCAATTTCAAAATTGACTGGAAGCATACTCGATTGATCAACACAACATTTGGTGGATGAGCCCACATTAAACAAAATGGAAACATTGACAAGCATATAAATTGGTTAAAATTCAAGCAGAGGTCTACACAATATGAAAAGGCAAAATAACATATTAGAAGCCACAAGCTAAATGCTATGGAGGATTAAAGGCAGCTCACGCAATATGAGAATAGACATTTGAAATGTCAAAATGATGCATTTGAATTTGAAGATGAAGGAGTCCAACATGGTGTCCTGCGCTGACAAGGAGTGTTTTGTGGAGGATGTTTTATGTTTCAAGAAACATTAAAACAATGAACAGCAAATGCTAAGTAACCCACGCTATTTTGGGGATGTTTGAGTGTTTTAGGCATTTTAAAACCATTGCATGGTGGCTGCGCAGACATAGTGCAAAGGAAGCCATTACTACTTTAAAAGAAACCAGAGATAAACACTATTATTAAATGCGCAACACATAACAGAGGTTAAAACATTCATTGCAGATGCTATGCAAAGCCAGCATGGGCATTAAGAAGAAGTTTAGTTTTAATATCCAAAACAAATGCAAAACATTAGATGAACAACTGCACTAGAAAGGAAGTGGAGCCCAAGTGGAATGAAGTCTGCAAATGCTATTCTCCAAGAGCTACACAACATATTGGAGAGGGTGTGAAGCATTCAAGACCAAAATGCAAACAATGTTGCTTCAGAAATTGTGCAAATTAAAAGTGGATTACATAAGTAAAGTGGATAAGACATTGCGCAAAGTTTGGATGAGAAATTTTAACCATTTTAAAATGCAAACAAAATGCCAGGTTCTGCGTTAGTTTTTGGGGAATCTGGAAGCATTGAATAAGTAAATTCAAAAGCCATATACCATGCGCAGTACTAGGTGGAGGAATGGTAAAGTTTTGAATAACAAAACCATGGCAAAAGGGAGACTCCTGTTACGCAGAGATGCTGCGATAGTAGAAGGAGGAAGTTTTTGAAGTTTTAAGCTCAAAATCTGCAAATATGAATCCATAGGGAGTGGCGCCTTGACTTCTGGAGGGAATTGGTGGTTTTTATTTGCATGAAAACAACTCCATTGGCAAGCAGTTTCTACAGGTAGCTCCAAAATCTTGAAAACAATGGAGATGAGTTATCCCACATTTGCTGTGCATGGTCATTTTTTCCATTTATATACTAAAACACACTGTCTATGAAATAAGAATAAGAGCTCAGAGACTCTTGGTGGGCCCTTGATTGCTGGAGGTTGGAATGCAGGTGGGCCCCATAAATTTTGACGCCTAAATTTGAAAAGGCTTTAAAAATTCTCAAATTGATTATCCCACATACACCCTGCTGCAAAATTTTGAAATGTTTATATGCAAAGCTCAAACATATCATGTATGAAGCTGATGAGGAGACTATCCACACGCGTACCCGGTCATCGGATGCCTCAGTTTTTGTGCCCAGAAATGAAGGAAAATAAATTTTGATGAAAGTGACACATGGCATCCAGTCGAGTAGTTTCCAGAAGCTGACCGTCAAGGGAGATAACCGCCGATATTTGGCGATTGACCGCTAGAAGGTAGTCTCAAGGTCGCCAGATGCAGAAGATAACCACCGTGACTAGAGTTAACCGCTAGTCGCAAGGTCGCCGAATGATAGCGGTTAATGCAAAAGGATCTGGAGACTTGGAGACTGAGTGTGGTCGCAAGGTCGCCAGATGAGGATAAACCGCCAAATGCTAGTCGCTAGGTCGCCAAGAGTTAATGAAAGAGTTAAAAAAATTTGGAGACAAGGAGACTAAAGGCAGTCGCATGGTCATCAGTTAAAGATGTTAAGTGGAATTTGATTCAGAGACTATGAGACTGATGCTAGTCTCTATGTCTCTAAATCAGACCATGGTTAGGTGAGAAGTTCAGAGACTTGGAGACAAAGTGGAAAAAGTTACCCAGGGTTAAAGCACAGTTAAAGAGCAGTTTAGAGCAGCCAGCCAGCATATACCACATGTCAATTTCTGGTGAAGTCTGGGCAAATTATAGAAAATTGAGAGTTTCAAAGACATTGAAATGTGCACAGGTTAATTTTTTAATATTTTATTGCAAATACTTGTCAAAAATGCATTCTGGGAGATTTTTGCAATAATAGATAAAATATAATTTTTACAAAATGATAGTCAGATTTGCAGAAGATAAGATCAAATTTTGGAATGGGCAAAGATAATCAGATTTTTTTAGAGATAGATGGAAATCAGATTTTAAAGTCAGATTATTGGAGGATTGATGCAAATTTGAGATGGATAAGTTGAAATCAGATCTGCATAGGAGAATGAGACAAAATGTATAATATTTTATTTCAAAGTTTTCAGGAAAGGCTTTCTCGGAGGGTTTATAGTCAAATTTTGAAATTAGATATTCTTCAGAAAGACATCAGATTTTAAAGAGGCACTTGCAGAGTGAAGTCAAATTTCTTTATGGAGTCAGATATTAATGGAATAAGTTTGATTTTGTAAAGACTTTGAAAGCAAGTTAAGTCATATTTTAAAAGACAGACAGTTTCAATGTTAGATTTTGGAGGCAGTTGAAAACAAGTTGTGAGGCCACCGATGGAGTTCAGATCTTTACTGAGAAAAGACAGGATGAGACAAAATCAGATTTGAGGAGAGACAGGTGTGAATGTCTCAGAGTTAATAGGGTTTCTTCTCTCTTATTTATTCTCTTGTCTTTTTTGTTTTGAGGGTTCTGATTCAGGTTCTTGTTCTAGTTCCTGGTCTTGTCCTTGTTCCTATCTTTGCTTGGTTCAGTACAAGTTACCATTGGTTTGAAGATCTCTATTGTAAAGCATAATTCTTTTTTTTATGCTTGGTTCTTGAGTTTAATGTCTGGATATCTGGAAACAATTTGGATTAATGAGAATACAGTGCAATTCCTACTCATTGTTGTCTTGTCTCTTTTGACTGTGTTTATGCTCTAGTATAGTTCATTTGTAAGGCATCTGAAATATACCTACTATAAGGTAGTGTGTCTAATCATTTGTGAGTCTTTCTCAAGGAGAGTTAAATTTTGTGAATGGTTTAAGAGAGCAGGACATGGTTATGAAGATTTTATGAAGAAGTATTGAGTTGAGTAGATTGTTTGTAAGGCATCTAATCTAGATTGTACGAAGTTTGTAAGGCATTCTTCAGTATTTCATTACTTTATCATTGTTGACATATGTTTTCATTGACTCTTTTCCCAAGGAATAGGCACTGATCTAGATTTTGATGAACATGCGTTTTCTTCATTCAGTTATACACAAATTAATCAATTTCATCTAGTTTTTTAGAACAAATGAGCTGAACTCATTAAGGACTCATACCAGCAGGATAGTGTCCATTTTAGTGATTCCTTAGAGAGTGAATCAATTAGGTTACCCCTCCTGAAATCAAAAGGAAGAAGGATGAAAGTCCTTGTCTCATTGGTTCATGTTATCAAAACCATAGCCTGGCTTATAATACTTTGTTTGAGATCAATCATTGCAATCTCTAAAGTATTCTATAAGTTGTTACAGTGAGGTTTTAGGTGCATAGCCAGTGAATGAAATAATCCACCAAATACATAGGCTAAAGCATCAGTAATCTTTAATAGGTAATACCTGCCTGATTCTGTGGAGCTCAAAAATGAAGGAGGTGATAATAGGTATCCCCACTGTTATCAAATACCTCAACAATTAGCCTTTCTCTTGCCTAAAAGAGGTTGCATTCAAGTATATAAGGTATACTGTCATCATTAGGTAAGTGTTACAAGAAAAAGTGCTAACATACCCTTAGTCACTTAATCGTTGAACACCAATGTTTAGTGTCAAATCCTTCAGAGATAATGTGACAAGCACTTTACCCTTCATTTCATCTAGAGAGTACGTGACATACCCTTATCTCTGAGTCGCAAGTACCTCTTCCTTTGGGACCTTTTATTTAGAGACTTTGCGACCATTGTAGGATCTCTTAATCATTACATCTAATGGCTCCCGCTAAATCGCTGAGTAATCTATCATACCCTTAAATTCTCTGGAGACTACGCGACAACAAAGACCTTTATACTTAGTCTCTTAATCGGTGAATAGTCTTTTTCCATTTGGAGACCACGCGACAAGCTCATTAGTCAACTTGCCTTTAGACATGTGTTTTTTTCATCACTCATCTCTGCATTGCTGAATGGAAAGCTGTCTCAACATTTCAATCCGGCGACAACCCGACTGTGTTTCATCTCAAACTGCATATGGATAGTTGCAAAGTCTCAGCAACTTTTCCTTAACTGCCATTCTTTTTGAAGACTACGCGACATGCACTTTGTACTTCTTACTTAACTGCAGACCAATCTAGCGATCACACGACACAAAGAAATCGCCAAGTCTCATGATGAACCACTAACTGCTGATCTTTTCTCGCGACATCGTGACTTATCTGTGGGCCCTTTCACAAACTGCTGACCTGTTTGCTCATTCAGCGACTACGCGACATGAAGAGCTCTGCCAAGTCTCTTAAAGCTAAAGGAATATTCTAATTCTGTGAGAGACATCTTGACACAAGATAATTGCCAATTCTTGAGGAAAAAATGAATATGCCATCCGGACTACGCGACTAGGCGACCAAGCTTCTAAACACACGATTTAAGTGAATTCCAAAAAGTAATGCCAAAATAGAATTAAGATAATCATCTTAGGGTTTTTTCTCATTTTTTCCTAAAAGACAAGACCTAGGGTTGCGAGGATTTGTATTTTTACATGGATTCTGACCTGAAAACCTAAAGATTTCAACAGGGAAATGAAAAATAAACTGAGAGACTTCTATTTTAGGCAAGAAACAAGTATGAGGACCACAAAATTTTGGCAAATAGACCAGAACCAGGAATACAACCAATACCACGTAAACATCTTAAATGCTTCAGATTTTTCTTTTAGGAACATGACAGTCATAATCCTAAAGTAGACATCAACAAATAAAATAAAATATCTATCTCCATAATAGCTCTGTGTTCTCATTGGTCCACATAGGTTTGTATGAATAACTCCAAAATGTCATTAGATGAGAAATTATTTCTCTTTAAACTAGATTTTGACATCTTTCCCATTTGAAAATTTTTGCACATTACATGGTCTAGTTAAGTTAAGCTTGGTAAGCCTCTAACTGTTCTTTTTCTACTAATCTTAACTACGTTGTCAAAATTTACATGACAAAGTCTTTTATGCCATAACCATATATCTTCATTGTTTTCCAATAAACAAGTAGTTTTAGCTGTGTCAAGATATAATAGGTTACCTTTAGATTGTTCACCAGTACCAATCAATTTTCCTTTTCTATCATAGATTCTTGCTTTTCTATTCTCAAATGCAACTTGGTGACCTGTGTTATTCAACTGTGAAACACTCAATGGATTGTAATTAAGTCCTTTTACCCAATAATAATTTTCACATTTGATTTGATTATTCAGCATAATAGTACCTTTTCCTTTCATTTGACAGGGTGTATCATTTCCCATTCTTACTGATCCTCCAACATAATGTTCAAGAAATTCAAATTTTCCTTTATCACTAGTCATGTGATGTGTACAACCACTATCAATAACCCAAATATCATGTTTACTAACTTTAGAGATAAGTGTTGTTTCTACATACCTTTCATCTTCATCTAAATCATCTTTTAATGCTACAAACACTATCTCAATATCTTCATCACTGTCAGAACTACTATCATTAACTTTATGTTCAGCAATGTAACAAGCTTTCTTACCTTTATCTTTGTAATCTTAGTTATCTCTTTTTTCATATTATCGGTTGCTTCTGAAGTCTTGGTCATCCTTTTTGTCATTAGATCTATCATTTCTATCAGATTCTTTTTGTTAGGGCATCTTGTAGATAAATGGATAATCTCTTTATAGTTAAAGCATATCAAAGGTAGTTTACCTTTATATCTTCCTTTGCCTCTGTGCAATATTCTAGCCATTAAAGCTTCAAGTTCATCAAGTTCCTTGTCATCACTATCACTGTCACTATTATTTCTGATTATGTGGATACCCACCCATAGTTTTCTTTCAGTTTCTGATGTCATACTCTTTTAGGCTATTATTTCAGTTGATTTGCCAGATTCTTTTAGGTTACATTTCATGTGAGCTTTTATTATATCAGTGGTTGGTGATTTTGGATCATGATGTTTATATGTTTATCATGTGATGCATAGATAGATTATGATATTATCATGATGTGATATTATATGTTGATTTTAGAATTATGATGTTACTTACCCCATACTTGCACGTGTATGGCTAGCTTATGTGTTGATGTACTTGTTGATGTGTTTGTTGTGGAAGATGACAGAGACGTAGTTACTTGCATTACGAGATCCACACATTCGACCGATCCCTATCATTGTCTACTATATTTATATTGGATGTACATGCTTGTTCTTGTGTTGTCAGGTTTGCAGGTGCAAGCCATTGTCTTCCTTGAATTGGCAAGAGTGAGCGTACCCATATATGCATCTCAATGGTAAAGAGGGGAGTTAACAGACAGACTCAAAACCCTACCCTAAGCCTAATTGTCTTAAGATTGGATGAGTATCAGTTTGACTACCCTACCCGAATTTGTCTAGTTGATGAAAATTTGTGGATCCCATCCTTGTGTGTGTTTGAGTTTATTTTGGTTGATTTCAGTTGAGTGTATTGATATTGTGTGAATTATCATGTTATTTATTGAATTGATTATTGTTAAAATTAATTATTAAATATAGGGTATTTAATTAATTGAAATTAATTAAATACCTATGTTTAATTGAGAGAAGTAATTAAAGTTCAAATATTGAATATTTGGATTTAATTAAATATTTAATTTGAGATTATAGTTATTTTAGCTTTTATGCTTTATTAAATAATTAAATATTTAATTGCATGGATAAAATTATGCTTTAAATATTTAATTTATTTAATATATTATTTAATTAATTACTTGTGCATTATAATTATTGAAATTAGAGTTTGAATTCAAAATGTAAGTTGTTTTAAAGAGTCAAAGTTGAGTTGCACAATTAAAAGATATTTTTAATTAATAATTAAGATTTTCTTTCAATTTTAGAAGTTGAGTTAACTAAGTTTAGTGGAGTGTCTATTTTGAGATTGCATGAAAGGTGGAAGTGGAATCTCTTTAGGAGAGTTCTCTTCTCATTTGAACATAACAAGTTTTTGGGAGAAGGCTGGAGGATTTTTGGGAGAAATTTTAAGTTGAGCATTTTTGTGTTCTTGTTTTTTTGTGATATTGTTTTTGTGGGATGCTTGAAAGAATTGTGGAGATCTTTTCTCTCGAGGCTTCGTGGTTCCAGATCTACTGTCAGATTCAAGTTTGGAGGGCTTTGAGATTCTTCATTTTTCAAAGAGATTCATTATCAAATTTGAGTTGAATTTGAGGTAGGGTTTGAAAAACCCTATGTTAATTTTATTTCTTGTTGAAAATCTATTTTCCTTTGTGCTTGATAAATTTTATTTCCTTTATTAGGAGTTATTTGGTATTTTTTTGTCAAATTGGGTGTTTTAAAACCCTAGATCTATTGTTTTTAGGAAAAATAATATTTGGCATAGTAGGGTTATGCTGTCAAAATTTGGTTGAAAAATACTTTGAGGAAGACCTCTAAATTAGAAAAAAACAATCAGGGCTATAGTAGAAACTATAGTGGAGGAAAAATAAATGGTATTTAGAAAACTTTCCTTTGGAAATATTAAATAAAAAAAAATCAACTCCCTGGAAAAATACAGAGAAGGGAAAAATTCACCAGTAAGAAGAAAATATTCGCCAGGAAAAAGACAAAATAGAAATGAGAGGAAAAAAATAAAGGAAAGAAAAGTAAATTACTAATTTCCGTTTTCAGAAAATTTTATTAAAAAAAAAATTGATTGAAGTGCTTTTTGAAAAAAGAAAAAAAACATTTAAAAAAAAAAAAAAATAAAAAAAAAATATATATATATATAAAACTATGGGGTAAGGTGGGATCTACCCCCCACTATTCCCCCACCCACGATGACCACTGCGTAGCACACAGGCTGGCGGGGTAGCTGTGCTGCCAGCTGGCAACAAGGACTATCGTGGGGAGCCGTACGGTAGCATGACACCCACGATGGCCAATGTTGCCGTGACTGGCATGACATCCGTGTGCTTTCTATCATGGGTTTGGGTGGGGGGGGGCGTGGGACCCGCTCCCCCCCAATAAAACCCACTTTTAATTTATTTTAGTTTTAAAAAAACAAAATGTTAAAAATGTTATATTTAATTTAGTATTTAGTTTATTTAAAATGTTTTTAATTAATGTGAATTAAAATTAGATTATTTAAATTAATTTTTAAAGTAGTTTAAATTTTATGGTATTTATTTTATTAAGTTATTTAATAACTTTTAATATTTAATTTTATTACTTTATTGAATAACTTAGTAAGTTCATTACTTTAGGATTAATATATGAGGGGTTAAGTTATTAATTTTATTAGTAACATTTTCAATTCAATCTAATTTAATAGTTATTTAAATTATTAAATTAATTAATAGCTTTTAGATTAGAGGATAATATACGTATATGAACTGTTGCTATGCGTGTCTTTGATGTTTTGATTCATTTCTTGATAGCTTTAATTGATAACATTAAGTGTGCTTAAAGGGAAACTTTATTATCAAATTAAAAACTATTAGGGATGAAACATAGAATTGAATGATTAGGTTAATTTGATTAACCATTGATTCATAGGCTTTTAGATGACTATTGTTCTACTATTGGGAACTGCTTATATCATCTATAGTTTTAAAATGTGAAATGGCTTATTGTTGTTTTCTGCATAGTGTAAATAATATTTTCTTTCCTAATTGATTATTTTCTATACTATGGGTATCTGGGATTTAGAGTGCCCTAGGATGAATACAGAGGCTGGGGGTGAATTGTATTTATGATTTTATGATGTGGCGTGTGTGCTTTGTTTTATTACCCTAAACTGACCATTTGAGCCATACCGATTATGTTATCTGACAGTGTATATTCGTTGTGATCGTTCTTGTTATGTGTGGGGAACTGGATTGGTTATACCTGTAATTGACCTATGCTAGATCTATGTAGGATCTATGAGCCTAGGGTAGGTTACCTAGATATTTAGTAGGGGGTGGCTTGCAATAAGTGTCGGGGCCCACAAGTGGCTACTAGGATCGCTTATTGTAAGTAATCTTAATAAGTGAAAACTTAATGTGTAACTGAGAGATCTTAAAATGAATTAATAAGATGTGTTTCCTCACCCATGCTTGAGTGCTATTATAGGCTAAGATGAAGGATGAGATGATTCTTTCCTCCTTGAGGGGTGTGTGTCTAGAAAAGTTAGTGACTTTGTCAGTTTGAGAGGTCATTGATACCGTGTATGGTCACTTGAGTGCCCAGATCCGTTGGGATTAGTAGGACAAAACTTAAGAGTTAGACATACATGATGACACCTTCCTATACACAATCTAGATTTCTTACGTGTGTCGGTTGCCTCTGGATTAGTAAGTCTTATCTTTCAGTATGTGTAGTACACCTGGAGTTAGAGAGCTATCAACATTTCTTTGCTTAGTGGTTACTTCCTTCTTTGGTTTTGGATATCTGAGTGGGGTTTGTTGTTATTTCCTCAGCATGGTGGGGTGGACTTTTATAGTTCCACACGGATTGGTGGTAGTGATTCTTTACCATTTGAGATTTGATGTCCTTGTTCTAGTGTTTGATGGTTCTTATGCAATTAAGCTCTTTATGATTCTTCATTGGTGGATATGTACTTATAATTCATTAGATTGTAATCTTGTATTAGCGTATCGCATGTGATACCTAATCGTGATATTGTATTATATGGTTAGAGTGATTACTACATACCCTGTGACATGTGTAGTGGATGTGAGTTTATGTAGGTTTCATGGTTTCCCATGAGGATTGTAATTATTATTTGTAAGTAGTATTTGTTACATCTATTTAAATGGAATCTTTTGTTATGTTGTTTAGTTGAGTTTTAATTTTACGTAATTCAACATCATGGAACCCTTGAGTCTTGTAATCGATGTTTGTATATGTTTATGTGAGTAAATGGTATTTGCTTCCGCATTAATGTATGTCTTATTATGTAAACTTTAGAAAAAAAATTTTCATCAAACTTAGTATCATGTTCTAGGTTAATCTCTCTTGGGTTCCCTGGCGGGGTGTTACACTTGGTATCAGAGCCCTAGTTTCCACGCTGGGAACTTTGGGAATTGTATGTCCATTAGTTTTTGTATAGCTTGAACTTGAAACTAAAACATAGACATACAACACTATTGTCTTTAGATTTATTGTTTTATGATTATTCTTATCCTTTAATTTTTATTTCGATCTATGTTGTGAGTAGTGTATGAATCTCTCATTGTTTCAGGAATCATGCCTGAAACTAGAGCTGCTAGAGGCCATGGAAGAGGTTGATATGGTATTCATGGGAGTGGGAAACATAGCCCTTCCATGAGTGTTATACAAGATAGTAGTCAATAACAATTTAGAGATGGGTAGAGTGAGGAACGCCAGGATGAGTCTGAGGAACCTGGAACTAGATAGTTACTGCAAGCAATATTGAATCATCTTCTTGAGTAGGTCAGAGTAGATCAGGATGCATCCCATCACTCTCATAGAGAGGAAAGGGAGAGGGTGAGGTCTAGGAGTCCTCCAAGGAGGACCATTACAGTGGATCCTAACGTTGTGGCAGTGAACCTCATGAGGGACTTGATGAGAGGATGACCTAATCCCTTTTATGGGAAGGGATTTGGATCTGAGGTTGAGACATGGCTTATAGCCTTGAAGAGGAGCTTCACCATGCATCCCTTTTGTAGTAATACTAAAGTGAGGTATGTTGTGATGTAGCTTTCTCATTTTGCGGTTGTATGGTGGAAGATCGAAGAGGACAAGTTGGGGCTTCGGATGGACACAGTGACTTGGGAGCTATTTATTGAGCACTTTCAAGAGTGCTTCCTCTTGAATCAGTGGAGACAGCAGCAAGATGATGAGTTCCACATCTAAGGAAGTTGACTTTGACAGTCGAGGAGTACGAGCATTTATTTTTTGAGCTCAAATAGTATGCAGGTTATAGACATGATTCGACCTTAATGATACAACATTTTGTTAGAGGGCTTGATGCCTGCATAGTTGGGGAAGTTAAGCTCTTTGAGCCTATGAACTTAAGGGTGGTGGTCATTAAGGCCACTCTTGCAGAGGCTAATTTGGCCTTGGGACATGAAGGTCAACATGGTGCTGAGTCAGGTGGTGCATCAAGATTAGGATTCAGAGGTAACCAGTCACAGGGCACTGAAAAATTCAAGAAGCCACCTAACTTCTATAGGGGTAATTAGAATCAGAAATAGAATTAGAATCAGTAGCAACAGTAGAAGGCTCCTCCTCCTAGTCATAGCGGTAAGAGATTTTGTAATGGTCAGCGCTTTAGGTGTAACCAGTCCATTCGCCCAGCATAGAGTACACAACCTAGTGCTAGCAGAGATAACTTTCAGTAGTCAACCCTCCACTGGGAGAGGAAATAGTAGAGGGACAAGATGCTTCACATGTGGTTAGTTTGGCCATATTGTAGTTAATTTTCCTCAATGAGCACCTCGGTATTCAACACAGAGGCTGACAGCTTCAGAGCCTATATTGGGGGATACAGGACACTCTCATAGAGTGTTTGCAGCTTTGGATCACCATCAGGTAGCACATCAGGGTACTATGGTAGAGACTTTGGGTGCCATATGAGGTATTTGTATCTCTATCTTATTTGATTCCAGAGCTACAAATTCATTTATATCTCCTTTTTATTTGAGCGATGTGGGCTAGTGGCTGCAAATCAGGATGTAGGAAGGCAAGTAGAGTTAGCTTTAGGTGCTAAAGTAGCCACAGATTCTTTGGTTAGTAAGTGTGAGATGAACTTAGGTAAATTCATTACCTTAGTTGATCTTTGTGTGATTCCTTTGGGATCATATGGGGTTGTATTAGGAATGGATTGGTTGGGAGCTCATGGGGCTAACATTTATTATAGATGAAAGACCATCCAATGCAAGGATGATGTGGGTAAGGATTGTCAGATTGTGGGAATTCCATGTCCCATATCTCTTCATATGATTTCCTCTATGCAACTTAAGCAAAGTTTTTGAAAGGCTTTCCAAGTGTTTGTGGTAACTATGAATGAGTTAGATGAAGTGGAGAGTGAATTCAAGACCCTTGATCACCCTATTTTTCAGGAGTTCATTGATTTTTTTCCTAGTGAGATTCCAGGTATGCCACCAAGGCGTGACATAGACTTTTGCATTGATCTTGTTCCAGGGGAAAAACCTATTTCTAGAGCTCCTTATTAGATGAGTACTCCTGAATTGAGTGAGTTGAATTTGCAGTTGGAAGATTTGTTAGCAAAGGGAAGAATTCACCCTAGTGTTTCTCCTTGGGGAGCACCTGTCCTCTTTGTTAAGAAGATTGATGGATCGTTATTCTTGTGCATTGACTATAGATAGTTGAACAAGGTAATGATCAAGAAAATGTATCGGTTTCCATGTATTGATGATATTTTTGATCGGATTAAGGGAGACAAGGTGTTATCTAAGATTGATCTCAAATCGGGGTACCATCAGTTGCGTATCCAGGATGCAGATATCTACAAAACTACATTCTGCACTCGCTATGAACACTATGAGTTTATAGTGGTACCTTTTGGTTTGATAACTGCTCCATCAGTATTCATGTGCTTGATGAATGGAGTCTTTCGTAAGTATCTAGATCACTTTGTGCTTGTCTTCTTGGATGGCATACTAATATATTCTAGATCTATAGAAGAGCATGAAGGACATCTTTGACAGGTATTGTAGTGCCCGAGGGACAATCAGCTATATACCAATTCAGAAAATTGTGATTTCTTTTAGTTGGAGGTTTAGTATCTAGGACATGTGATTTCTATAAAAGTTATCTCAGTAGATCCTTCAAAGATTTAGGAAATTGTGGAGTGGACAGCTAATGTGTCTAAGGTTCACAGTTTCATGGGTTTAGATGGATACTACTGCAGGTTTGTTAAGAACTTCTCCAGGGTTTCACATCCTATCACTTCTCTTCAGTAGAAAGGGAAGAAATTTGTTTGGATAGAGAAGTGTGAGGAGGATTTTCAGAGCCTTAAAGGGTGTTTGACTAATGCACCTATCTTAGCGTTACCTGATCCAGTGGGTGATTTTTTGGTTTGTGTTGATGCTTCATTGGAGGGGATTGGAGTAGTCCTTATGCAAGATGGATGGGTGATTGCATATGAGTCTCACAAACTCAAGGATCATGAGTTGAACTACCCTACACATGATCTTAAGTTAGCTACAGTTGTACATGCATTGGTCCGATGGAGACATTTCTTATTGGGACATCGGTTTGAGCTTCACAGTGATCATCATAGTCTATAGTACATTTTTACCCAGCCTAATCTGAATGCTAGACAAAGAAGGTGGATGGAGTTCTTTTGTGAGTATAACCTTGAGATTAAGTATATTTAGGGAAAAGAGAATGTGGTAGCTGATGCTTTGAGTCGTAAGTGATAGGCTATTTTAGCGTTGGCTCTCAGTGTGGATTTGCGGAGTAGGATTCTCTAGGCACTTCCTAGAGATACTTTGTATCAGGAGGTGAAGTTAGAGATTGAGTCAGGGAGACCTTTGGAGGGTAGATTCTCAATATTTTTTATGGAGTCAGATGGTCTATTGCGTCACATGAGTTGGATCTATGTACCACCATTAAATGATTTGCGTAGATTAGTATTATCCGAGCCTCATTGTGCACCTTATTTGGCACATCCTGGTGTCAAGAAGATGCACGCAGACATTTGAAAACTCTACCATTGTTCTGGTATGAAGCGTGACATTTCTAATTTTGTGGCTAGATGCCTAGAGTGTCAGAGGGTTAAGGAAGAACATCAGCATCCAGCAGGGATTTTATAGCCAAATCTCATTCCATCTTGGAAGTGGGATATCATTTCGATGGATTTCATTGTTGGTTTGCCTTTGACTCCTCATAGACATGATGTTATCATGGTGACTATTGATCGGTTGACCAAGGTGGCACATTTCTCCCCTATGAGGTCATTTTATATATCAAATTCTATATCCAGAGTCTTCATGCAGGATATTGTGAGACTACATGGCATTCCTCATAGGATTATCTCAGATCGAGATCCTATGTTCATCTCTACATTTTGGACCTCATTGCAGCATGATCTTGGTGCCCAACTGAATTTTAGTTTGCATACCATCTTGAGACCGATGAAAATAAATAGCGAGTTAATTAGGTGCTTGAGGATATGTTGAGGATGTATGTCATGGATAGACAGACTCATTGGGAGGACAATTTGTATCTAGTTGAGTTTGCATATAATAATGGTTATCACATCTCCATTGGCATGTCACCTTTCCATGCTTTGTATGGTTGTCCTTGTCATACACCTTTGAGTTGGGATAGATTGGAGGACCATATTATTCTTGGTCCAGAGATGCTTCAAGACATGGAGCAGAAGGTAGTGCATATTCATGGGCATTTGGTCACTGCGCATGATAGACATAAGAAGTATGTAGATGCTCATAGGGTGGATAGACAGTTTGCAGTTGGAGATAGGGTATTCTTGAGAATGTACCCACAGAAGAGTTTGATCCATTATGCAAAGGTTTTGAAGTTGGCACCTCATTTTGTTGGGCCATTTGAGATCCTAGAGAAGATAGGACCAGTTTCTTGCCGTCTTGCTTTGCCACCTAGCCTATCTTGCATCCATGATGTTTTCCATATTTCTATTCTTAGATGCTATATTCCAGATATTTTGCATGTTCTTGATTAGAATGCTTTACAGGTAGAGGATGGGCAGCTAGAGTTGGAGCCAATTCGTATACTTCAGCGGTAGGGTTTGACCCTCAAGCGTCGCACCATTGAGTAGGTAAGGGTCCAATGGGACCCAAATGATGAGTCATACATGACTTGGGAGGGCACAACAAGATTACGGGATTTATATCCTTATTTTTTTACAAGATTCAAGGAGTAAGCCTAATCTTAGGGGGGTGGGTGTGATATCTACCCATAGTTTTCTTTCAGTTTCTGATGTCGTACTCTTTTAGGCTATTATTTCAGTTGATTTTCCAGATTATTTTAGGTTACATTTCATGTGAGCTTTTATTATATCAGTGGTTGGTGATTTTGGATCATGATGATTATATTTTTATCATGTGATGCATAGATTAGATGATGATATTATCATGATGTGATATTATATGTTGATTTTAGAATTATGATGTTACTTACCCCATACTTGCATGTGTATAGTTATCTTATGTGTTGATGTACTTGTTGATGTGTTTGTTGTGGTAGAGGATGGAGACATAGTTACATGCATTTCAAGATCCACATGTTTGATCAATCCCTATCATTGTCTTCTATATTTATATTGGATGTACATGCTTGTTCTTGTGTTGTCAGGTTTGTAGGTACACTGCATCATCTTCCCTGAATTGGCAGGAGTGAGCGTACCCATATATTCATCTCAATGGTAAAGAGGGGAGTTAACAAACAAACCCAAAACCATACCCTAAGCCTAATTATCCTAAGATTGGACGAGTATCAATTTGACTACCCTACCCAAATTCGTCTAGTTGACGTGAATTCGTGGATCCCATCCTTGTGTGTGTTTGAGTTTATTTTGATTGATTTTAATTGAGTGTATTGATATTTTGTGAATTGTCATGTTATTTATTGAATTGATTATTGTTGAAATTAATTATTAAATACAGGGTATTTAGTTAATTGAAATTAATTAAATACCTATGTTTAATTGAGAGAATTAATTAAAGTTCAAATATTGAATAGTTGGATTTAATTAAATATTTAATTTGAAATTAGAGTTATTTTAGCTTTTATGCTTTATTAAATAATTAAATATTTAATTGCATGGATAAAATTATGCTTTAAATATTTAATCTATTTAATATATTATTTAATTAATTACTTGTGCATTTTAATTATTGATATTAGAGTTTAAATTCAAAATGCAAGTTGTTTTAAAGAGTCAAAGTTGAGTTGCACAATTAAAAGATATTTTTAATTAGTAATTAAGATTTTCTTTCAATTTTGGAAGTTGAATTAACTAAGTTTAGTGGAGTGTCTATTTTGGGATTGCATGAAAGGTGGAAGTGGAATCTCTTTAGGGGAGTTCCCTTCTCATTTGAATAGAACAAGTTTTTGGGAGAAGGTTGAAGGATTTTTGGGAGAAATTTTGTGTTGAACATTTTTATGTTCTTGTTATTTTGTGATATTGTTGTTGTCAGAGGCTTGGAAGAATTGTGGAGATCCTTGCTCTTGAGGCTTCATGGTTTCAGATCTATTGTCAGATTTGAGTTTGGAGGGCTTCGAGACTCTTCATTTCTCAAAGAGCTTCATTATCAAATTTGTGTTGAAATTGAGGTAGGTTTGAAAAACCCTTTGATGATTGCATTTCTTGTTAAAAATTTGTTTTCCTTTGTGCTTGATAAATTTCATTTCCTTTATTAGGAGTTATTTGACATTTTTTATCAAATTGGGTGTTTTTAAAACCCTAGATCTATTGTTTTCAGGAAAAATTAATATTTGGCATAGTAGGGTTATGCTGTCAAAATTTGGTTGAAAAATACTTTGAGGAAGACCTCTAAATTAGAAAAATCAATCAGGGCTATAGTAGAAACTATAGTGGAGGAAAAATAAATGGCCTTTAGAAAACTTTCCTTTGGAAAAATTAAATAAATAAATAAAAAATCAACTCCCTGGAAAAATACAGAGAAGGGAAAAATTCACCGGTAAGAAGAAAATATTCCCCAGGAAAAAGACAAAATAAAAATGAGAGGAAAAAAAACAAAAGAAAGAAAAGTCAATTACTAATTTCCGTTTTCGGAAAATTTTATTAAAAAAAAAATTGATTAAAGTGGTTTTTAAAAAAAGAAAAATGTTTAAAAAAATAAAATAAAACTGTGGGGGAAGGTGGGACCTACCCCCCACCATTCCCCCACCCACGGTGACCACCGTGCAGAACAGAGGCTGGTGGGGCAGCCGTGCTGCCAGCCGACGGCAAGGACTACCGTGGGGAGCCGTGCGGTAGCACGACACTCATGGCGGCCAATGCTGTTGTGACTGGCATGACAGTCATGGGCTTTGTACTGCGGGTTTGGGGGGACCGTGTGGGATTCGCTCCCCTCCCCCAATAAAACCCACTTTTAATTTATTTTAGTTTCTTTAAAAAAATGTTAAAAGTGTTTTATTTTATTTAGTATTTAGCTTATTTAAAATGTTTTTAATTAATGTGAATTAAAATTAGATTATTTAAATTAAATTTTAAAGTAGTTTAAATTTTATGTTATTTATTTTATTAAGTTATTTAATAACTTTTAATATTTAATTATATTAGTTTATTGAATAACTTAGTAAGTTCATTACTTTAGGATTAATATATGAGGGGTTAAGTTATTAATTTGATTAGTAACTTTTTCAATTCAATCTAATTTAATATTTATTTAAATTATTAAATTAATTAATATCTTTTAGATTAGAGGATAATAGACGTATATGAACTGTCACTATGCGTATCTTTGATGTTTTGTTTCATTTCTTGATAGCTTTAATTGATAACATTAAGTGTGCTTAAAAGGGAAATTTATTATCGAATTGAAAACTATTAGGGATGAAACATAGAATCAAATGATTACGTTAATTTGATTAGTCATTGATTCATAGGCTTTTAGATGACTATTGTTCTACCATTGGCAACTGCTTATATCATCTTTAGTTTTTAAATGTGGAATGACTTACTATTGTTTTCTGCATAGTGTAAATAATGTTTTCTTTCCTGATATGTTATTTTCTATGCTATGGGTATCTGGGATTTAGAGTGCCCTAGGATGAATACAGAGGTTGGGGAGTGAATTGTATTTATGATTTTATGATGTGGCATGTGTTCTTTGTATTATTACCCTAAATTTGAGCCATATCGATTATGTTATCTGAGAGTGTATATCCATTGTGATCGTTCCTATTATGTGTGGGGAACTGGATTGGGTATACTTGTAATTGACCTATGCTAGATCTATATAGGATCTATGAGCCTAGGGTAGGTTACCTAGATGTGTAGTTGGGGGTAGCTTGCAATAAGTGTCGGGGCTCACAAGTGGCTACTAAGATCGCTTATTGTAAGTAATCTTAATAAGTGAAAACTTAATGTGCAACTGAGAGATCTTAAAATGAATTAATAAGATGTGTTTCCACACCCATGCTTAAGCAATATTATAGGCTAAGATGGAGGGTGATATGATGCTTTCCATCTTGAGGGGCGTGTGTATGGCATAGTTAGTGATTTTTTTTAGTTTTAGAGGTCATTGATACCGTGTATGGTCACTTGAGTGTCGGGATCCGTTAGAATTACTAGGACAAAACTTAAGGGTTAGATATACATGATGACACCTTCCTATACATAGTCTAGATTTCCTACGTGTGTCGCTCACCTCTAGATTAACAAGTCTTATATTTTAGTATGTGTAGTACACCTTGAGTTAAAGATCTATCAAGATCCCTTTGCTTAGTGGTTACTTCCTTCTTTGGTTTTGGATATCCGAGTGGGGTTTGTTGTTATCTCCTCAGCATGATGGGGTGGAATTTTATAGTTCCACACAGACGGGTGGTAGTAATTCTTTACCATTTGAGATTTGGCGTCCTTGTTCTAGTGCTTGATGGTTCTTATGCAGTTGATTTCTTTGTGATTCTTCATTGGTGGATATGTAGTTATCATTCATTAGATTGTAATCTTGTATTACCATATTGCATGTGATACCTAATCTGGATATTGTATTATATAGTTAGAGTGATTACTACATACCCTACAACAGGGGTAGTGGATGTGAGTTTATGTAGGTTTCATGGTTGCCCATGAGGATTGTAATTATTATTTGTAAACAGTATTTGTTACATCTATTTGAATAGAATCTTTTATTATGTTGTTTAGTTGAGTTTTAATTTTACGCAATTCAACATCATGGAACCCTTGAGTCTTGTAATCTATGTTTGTATATGTTTATGTGAGTAAATGGTATTTTCTTCCGCATTAATGTATGTCTTATTGTGTAAACTTTAGAAAAACATTATTCATCAAACTTAGTATCATGTTCTAGGTTAATCTCTCTTGGGTTCCTTGGCAGGGCATTACACATACCTTTCATCTTCATCTGAATCATCTTTTAATGTGACAAACATTGTCTTAATATCTTCATCACTGTGAGAGCTACTATCATTAACTTTATCTTCAGCAATGTAACAAGTTTTCTTACCTTTATCTTTGTAATCTCGGTTATCTTATCTGTCATACTATCGGTAGCTTTTGAAGTCTCAGTCATCCTTTCTGTCATTAGATCTATCATTTATATCATGATTCTTTTTGTTAGGACATCTTGCAAAAAAATGGCCAATCTCTTTACAATTGAAGCATATCAAAGGTAGTTTACGTTTATATCTTCCTTTACCTCTATGCAATATTCTAACCATTAAAGCTTCAAGTTCATCAAGTTCCTTATTATAACTATCACTGTCACTGTTATTTCTGATTATGTGGTTGCTAGTAGATTTTCCAATTTTCAAAGTAGACATAAATGCGGATTCCATAGATGGTACATTACTATTATCAAAATTATTCAGCTCAAAAGAAATCAATCTTCCAACAAGATTGTCAATAGTAATGTTATTTCTAGGTGCAGCTCTCATTTCATGAATCACAGACTCTTATAGAATATATAGGCAATAGAGTTCTAAGAATCTTACTCACACTAGTGTCTTCATCAATGGTTCCACCAGATCCTTGAATAGCATTCACACCTTCTTTAAGTTGGTTATTGTACTGTGTGATGTTTTCTCCTTCATTCATTCACATGTCATCAAGCTTTCCTCGAAGATTTTTAGCTTTGGATCTCAGTACATTTGCATCTCCTCCATAAACTATTCTAAGTTGATCCCACATCTGCTTTGCAGTTGCACATGTATTGATATCTTCAAATTCAAAATCTGTAAGTGAAGAGGCAATCTCTACCATGATAAGGTTATGCTCATGTTTCTCTTTCATCTAATTTATTGTCAAAGGTCGAGTAGGTAGAATGAATTCATTGTCCAGAAAATCTGCAATGTTGTCTGCAATCCCTGATAGGTATAATCTCATTCTTCTTTTCCATGTCTAGAAGTTATCTTTGTTCAACTTAGATGCATCTCTCTTATACATCTTGTGATCTTTAGCTTAAGTCCTTGGAAAATTTCTTCTAAGCACTGTCTTCTCTCTGATAAGCATTGTATACTCTGATAAGCACTGCTGCTCTGATACCAGTTGTTAGAATAATTGAGAGGGGGGGTGAATCAGTTAGAATCAGTTTCCTCACAAATTATCCTATAGTCTCAAATTTCTCTAGATGTATACCAAAAAAAATTCAATCATATAAAACTCAGCTTGGTGAAAATGTATTCTATAAACTTAAACTTTCATCAATAGTGTTTACCGGGTGTCAGTAAATTAATACTGTGATTACCGATCTAGGTCAATAAAATATAGTGTAAAGTAAAATAACAATCCACAACATTAATACACATTGACGCAGATTTTTAACGTGGAAACCCTGCTAAGGGAAAAACCACCTGGGACCGGTAACCCAAAATATTTTCACTCTTCTAAAGTGAGCTCGGTGAAGAGCCAACCCTGTTAAAGGTTACAATTCACACTGTTAAATGTGACCTTGTTAGAGGCTTTAAAAGTAACAGTTCTCTCTTTACCATGCAATCACTATGGGGTCAACAAGAAAAAAATTAACATTCTCTGAATGTTATAATAAGGACTCATTTTCCCCCTCGGTTAAGAGATTTATCTGTAACAATGGTTAAACTAATACAGTAATGACCTGATTCAAATACAAATCTAATTTTCAAATATTTAGATCTATTCTAAGTACATAATACCTATGATCAATTTTTAATTTTTCAGTTCATCTCATACTTCATACTTGTTCTGATCAGTAATCCTCTTTCCTCCGTCTACTTGGTTATGTCTCCAAAAAATGCTCAATTCTGTCTTTAACCAGTTTGACTAGTCATGCATAAAATTCACATGTAAGCATTAGGTATTTGTGATGTGTAATTCAAAATGAATCTCTTGTCTCTTATATAGACATCATGTATCATTTAATTTTCATCCTTTAGATCTTGCCGCTTAATCTCCATCATTTATTTTCCTGTTTGATCCTTCCTCGGCAGTTGTGTTAAAAACATGTTTCAATCTCTGTCGTCTGATCTTCATTGAATTTTCATAACCGTTTGATCAAATAATTTTTTTTATCTTTTACCTCAAAATCATCAATTTCCATCTCAACATCCAAGTTGGCCTCACTTAGAATTAATTGCTCGGTCTTAGTATTAACTGTGTTGTGTCGGCAATCCCTAGCTCTGTTATCACTGTGCTCGGTATACACTGCATTTTACTCAGTTATTAATATCTCTCGATGTATACAAAACTCTTCATTTACCGACCACATAAACATTGTTTGTTCCAGATCTTCAATTCATAAAAAAAAAATTCCACCATAATAATACTCAAATAAGTTGACATCAATGACAATACATTAACTGATAATGTTTATCATCACTTCTTCAACTCAGTTGAATATCAACAAATGACTTCAAACATATAATCAGTTGTAGCTCATCAACATCCAAATATGAAAAGTATGACAGCCGATACTATTATTATAACTAGAATGTTTGGATTGATGTCATTGACATTGCCCTCCAACCTTCTAACTATAGGTGGCACTGGATTGGCAGAAAAGGAAACAAGCTCCACTGGAGTAGGATGTGATAGAACATGCCCTTGCTTAATAATCTAAAAAAAAATCCTTATTCATGCAAACCTTCGACCATAAGGAGAGTTGAGCTTTGTGGTAGTTGTAATATTGCTATTAGGATTTAACTATGTAGTTTTTTTAGTCAAACTCATTGACTCATGTTTCATGAGTAGTGGTTCAGAAGAATGCATCTCTCATGAAAATGAATGGTTCCATTCATTCTCATGAGAGATGCGTGAGAATGAATGGTTCCATTCACTCTCTTGAGAGATGCGTTCTTGTAAACCACTACTCATGAAACATGGGTCAATGAGTTTGACTCAAAAACTACACAGTTGAATCCTGATAGCAACATCACAATTTGACTTGTTGTGGAAAATATATCCTACTTATCAATTTGTGATAGTTATCAAAACTATGCTAGACACCGCCACTATTTCAGAACTAACATTGGGAACATTCTATCCTGAGGAAGCATTCAAAACCACTAATTCCAGTGATCACAACTTTGGCAGGAGCTGTCCACAGTTTCTATATTTGGGTTTCACTGTAAATCTTTCTTGTCATTGTGACATGTGCTTGAATTCCTTTTCTATTATGTTAATCTCTTTGAAATTAAATATTTCTTTTGTACTGAGGTAATTCCTTCTCTTTACATGAAATACAGAGGACCTTTGTTCTTCTCTTTCTTCGTCAATCTTTGTTAAATAAGGAAGTTTCCCATGCATTGCAATTATCTTGACATTGTCTTACATTCATTTAAAAATTGGCATTTCAAATTGTAAAGTTTATGCACATGTTGTAATGAACTGCAATGTGGAAGCCAAAAAATGCTTAATACACACATTCGAACCACTTATTCTATGCCCTTAGATTGACTTGTGCTCGATGTTGTGAGGGAATTTGATGAGATCACATTCTTCAAGGCATTTTAATAATTTGTGCAAGGATAATGCCACTTTCTTCTATTTCGAATGACTATGTTTTTCATTTTAACACATCTATTCCAATATGCATTTTGGGGGCCAATGAGGTTCCAGGTATCTCATTGGGTTTCGATGTTGGTTCCAAAACTGTCTTATAATGTCGATGAATTTGCAACTTTATAAAATCTTCCTCTTACCATTATTGCATGAGATAATATATGTAAAATAAGTTGAGAGATGTAATTTTTCAGAAGATTAAATATTTTCTAAAGTAAAAATATAATACATTTAATTGAAATAATGAATGTCTATTTTAACCATTTTCTTAAAAGAGTAAAAACATAAAATAAATTTATTTAATATAACATATTGATTTATTTTATTTTATAATTACACTTTTTAATTGTAAAATGAATGTTTCTATTATAAATCATCCCAATTTTGTGTAGAAAGCATATCTAATTTATGAGGCATTATTATCCCTTCATAATATTAATACTATCACAATATGACAAGCATGATTATATTTGATAAAATATATAATGTTAAAACCTTTAGAGATAAATAGTAAATCTAATCATGATGATGGATCAAATAAATCTAATCCAATAAAATCATTTTACTCTCTTCTTTTTATTTTCATGATAGGTCAAGTATTATGATCCTAAATCTTTATGAACAAAAAATTACACAGTATAATTTAGACTGTAGAAATTGCAGTTATTTGGACGAGCAACGGAGTTGGCTTGGGTTGTGAGTTTTCTCGCCATAGGTCTTGGGTTTGACCCCCACTCCTGGGTTTAAGAGGTGGAACTGCTTATGGGCTGTGGATTCCACCCATAGGGAATTAGTCTCACCTTAGCTTACCCTAGGTAACAAGGGTATGGGATGCTAGGTTGCTCAGTTGGGTTGCCAGGAACCCTGGTAGTATAAAAAAACATGATTTTTTAAAAAAATTCCTATAATCATGTATGGAATTCACACAAAACATTGATGTCACAATGTAATATATTAAGCCCCACTAAAGTTTTGAAGACCTCATTGGGACCCAATGAGGTTTTAGGAACTCTATAAAATACCGCCTTTCTCAAACTTCACTAAATTCAATCAAATGCTTTTATTTGGAAGCTTGAAATTGTGTCATTATTATTTTTTCATAATATGCACATTCCTTCTTTCTTACCCAATGTACAATACACTCATTCTAGAAACCAAGTTGTGTTAATGTTGACGGCTTCATGATTTTGAATGCTCGATAACTTTTCCACATTGATATTTTTATTTTTCATGGCTCTTATTTTCAACCGTTCCCAATACTGATGAGGCTTCCCTTTGATGAGTTCAAAAGAACTTAATGGTACTTTTCGCTTCCACTAGAACAATCTTCACCTATTTAAGTTTGGGCACCG
Source organism: Thuja plicata (assembly GCA_018584345.1). Classification (NCBI taxonomy): domain Eukaryota; kingdom Viridiplantae; phylum Streptophyta; class Pinopsida; order Cupressales; family Cupressaceae; genus Thuja; species Thuja plicata. Next base: position 1,123,707 of record MU224687.1, on the reverse strand, counting down.
AGTTTAGAGAAGAAGAGTTGATGAGTGACCTCAAAAATGGAACTTGGTCAAGATATAAAATATACTAAAGATAAATAGGGTTGGGTTGCTCAAAATAACTTGTTAGACTTCAAAATTTGTTTTGGAACTTGTCTGAAAGACAAACAAATTTAGAAAAAAGAGCCAAAAGTCTTCTAAAATACCAAGATGGAAAAATTAAAATGGGGTCAAGATTTAGGCAACACATAATGAATCCAAATCTAAGGGGAAATCCAAATCTTCTAGAAAGTACAAAGTTGTTTGTTGGAATTGTAGATAGAAAGGAAGGAAAAAAAAAAAAAAAGTTTGATTCTAATTCTGACTTTGAGAAGAAAGGTGGTGATTTTTTAATTGCAACTTTGGCCACTTGGGTGCATCTTTTCAAATGACCTATAATAAAGGTTGTTTTTTTTTAATATGAAGAACTTGATGGAGATAAGGTGTACTTGGTTGATGATTCAGATTTAGATATTGTTGGTCATGGTAAATTTAGAACTAAGTTTTTTGATGGTGGGGTAAGAAAGATTAATGGTGTGTTGCCTATCCTTGGACTAGCATAAATTTTTTTATCAATGATAAAAATAATAGATGTGGGTATCCATATAGTCTTTTCTGGTGTAAATTGATGGATGTTAGGTATGTTGGAAAGTGATCTATTTTGGTAAATATGATTCACTTTTTGGTTTTCATTTATGGCAACACATCTAGGTTTAAGATCGATTACTTTGAAGTTAAGTTTTGTTGATTCAGAAATTGACTAAGTATAGTAGAAGAGATACAAAAGTATTTTGGATGTCAAAGATAGAGATAGATGAATTAGGGAAAGAGATCTTAGAGGAAGATAGTATGGAGTATGTATGACCTCCACCTAAGATCGATTTGGATTTGGTTAAGTTTACGATGAGTTATAAGGATTTGAAGACAGACAAACTACAGAAGAACAGTGATACAAAGCAGTTGGACAACAATGAAGACTGAGGGAGTATGACTTGGACTCCAGGAGATCAAAGTAGTATTTTGGTTGTTGATAGTCTATACTTTGACTATGCAAGAGTGTCGACTATGAATTTAATGTTTACTATACTAAATGTATTTTGTATTGAAGGTCGACTTAGTATTATTTGTAATATTCATACTGAGAGCTGACTTTGTAAAGTTGAGAGATATATATGTAAGATCTTTTTGGTAAAGATTATGTATGTGTGTGTAGAATTTATCTAGAAAGGCAGACATGCAAATGGAAGAGAAGAGAATGACAGAGCTATAAAGTAACTATCAAAGCATTTGTGATTCTTGTCTTGTTCATGACTGAGAAATTTTTGTAACAGAATTACATTGTAAGGGTTGTAAGCTCAGAAGCCCCTAACAGGGTGTTGTGAACCTTTAATAGGGTTGTTATTCCTCTAACAAGGAAATGTACTATGTAATATTCAGCTCCTAACAGGGCTAGGTCTCCTTACAGGGACATTATACTTTAGTACATGCTTGTGGGTA
>MU224687.1:1104715-1121558 GCA_018584345.1 Thuja plicata | reverse complement strand
GAAAGGTGAACTTGTTGAAGCAAAGAAACACATTGAGAAACTTCACACCAGCAGTGACTTGATTGATGAACAACTAGACAAACAGAAACCTAAAGGTGATATGACTGGTATTGGCTTCAATGAAGCTGAATGTTCAAAGAATTAGGAAGAGAAATCAGATGAGAAGATTGATGTCGAGAACCATCTATTGAAGAACCTAAAGAGCAGGTCAGACCTTTTAGAGGTAGATGCTTTGGTTGCAATTTGGACACATGAAGAGAGACTGTAGAGGTAATGCCCCTTTTAGATCTTTTTCTGGTTATTTTTTAACTATAATGGATATGGGCACAAGAAGACTGAATGCAGAAGACCTAATCAATCTGGATATAAAAAGGAAAATGGAAGAGAATCTACAATGAAACCTACATTCTACAAATGTAATAACATTGGGCACATTGTGAAGTACTGTAAGTTACAAGTTAATCAAGAAAGAAGACCTCCTATATGTTACAAATGCAATAATCTAGGACATATAGCAAATTTTTACAGGTATAATGGAGTAGATAATAGAAGAACACCACCTCCTATGAATTCACGGAAGAATGGAAATGATACTGGCAAGAGTGTTGCAGATGTGAAGAATGATTTTGAAAATTGTTTTAAGAAAGTAGAAGACAAAAGCAATGGAAAGATTTGGCAGATCAAAGGAAAAAGTGAGACATCAGTTTGGGGAGAGTCAATAGATGCTACTGAATCTTTTCCTGAAGGTAGCAAGACAAAATCGACCTAATTGGCTGATCATGGCCATAGGGGGAGCATTGGATACAGACATTAGAATTTATGCTGCCCCAAAATTCATTAATTGAGCTCATGTGAGCTTATGTGTGAACTAAGCTGACATCATGGATCATATACCTAAGAGCGCACCATCCACTGACGTGTATATTTTGTTCACAAGATTTAGCAGCCGACTGGACAGTTTAAAATGAAAATGAAAGTTATAAACTAACTTGTATAAAGCACCATTTGATAACCTATCTATTCACCATTCGACAAAGAGTGAGATAAGGAGATCAGAGAGCAGAAAGCATTCATACTATTCTAAATTTGTCATGCATGATTGATTGGAGCATAACATTCAGATTTTTGTAGAGAAAGGTATTTTACATCATCTAAGTTATGGATGCACTTGTCATTTTTTATGTTGTTGATCATCCTAGATAAAAATTAAAGAAACATTTGTATAAGTCTTTTGAAGAGGATTCGAAAGGAGCATTTTCACAAACCCCACATGGCATATTGCATGTAGAAGACATTAGGGCTTACATACATTGTAAGTATGATACATTGGGAGACAATGAAATATTCACTGAAATGGAAGATATGATTGAGAAAGGAATCATGAAGGAATAATTCAAACACATTATTCAGTTGAGCATAATGAAGATTATGGTTTTATGCGAGTTTGATGAAAATTAATGGTTCAAGATATTGATGAGCAGGGTTCATGATCAATTCATATGGATTGGTGACCAACCTGTGAAGATTTGCAGTGACCTAATTCATGAGATCACTGGATTAGAAAACACTGGAGTTATGCAAATTGCGGAGAAGCATGTGAAGAAAGAAGTCAAAACCCTAACACATTCTAAATAGGAAACGAGGGAAATGAAAGTAAGAAACATTTTTCAACAAGATGTGAGATTGATTGCCATGATACTCAGATACAAATTCTACTAAAGTAGCAGACCTAACTTTGTATCTTCTAGAGTAATCATGATGGCATGGAGAATGGTGAAGGAAAACATAAAATATAACCTATGTGAAGTTCTGGCTCAGCAATTTCTGGAGAATGTGAAGCTAGTGAAGAAGGGTAAAAGTAAAACTTTCAGATTTGGTTATTTATTAATGCATATGTTCATTCACATTGAGCACAAGTTTCCTAGTTTACATCCTAGTGGTTGGAAATCTGGAGTACCCACTAGCATACTGATTTCACAAAGCTATAAAAGATAAAACACTACTTGGGTAGATGGAGAATTATTTTCCATGATCAAAATTCTATAGAAATAGATGAAGACAAGATATGGGTTACATGAGGACATTGTGGAAAAGTACAAGGATACAATCTTTTTCATGGTTGAAACTGATTGTGTATGTTTTGAAGTAGTTACACCTAGGAAGAAGTAGTGCTACCCCATGGGTTATGAAGTGAGTTATGAAATACTCACCATGCAAGTAGAACATGTTCTTGCATCAAAATTTGACACAATAGAAGAAAGATGGGGAACCTATGAAGAAAATTCAGCAAAGGTGACAGAGGAACGGTCTAGAGGACCAAGGAAAAGGAAAATTGCTAACCTTATTCATGATTGTGGTATACAAGATGGACTGATAGAAGAGGAATTGAAAGAAGTCAAAAGAAAGATGGAAGAGAGATCTCTTGGAGTAGCAAGTGGAATTATTGATGCCCCTATCACTCCTAAGATAGTTATGGTAGGTAGTCCACCTCCTCCACAACATAAAACATAACAAGAAAAGGTTGTCACTCCTAGAGTTACAAGATCAAGCAAGCCTAAAGAGAAAAGCACATCAGAAGAAGATACGAAAACAAAAAAACATATTTGGAAACCTAACATGAAGATGCTAGAGAAAAGAACAATTGAACAAGGTAAATTGGTTTCAATTGATAAATACTATGATAGATATGAGGAATCAGACAAGTTGAAGATTGACGATATTGTGATAGAGCATTTTCTTACCTTTAAGAAGAGCCTTCTAGAAATTGAAGGAAGTGTACCCAAAGATCTATATGCAAAATTGGAGAGTAGAAAACACTTAGCACAAATTGAGGATGATTAGATCAGAAATAAGGAAATTGATAACATGATGCCTGTGTTATCAGTACAAGAGAGAGATAGAATATTCAAAGAATTGAAACCTTTGTTAAGAACAAAGATTAGAATATTGAAGATAATGGGAAGGAAGTACGATGAAGTGACTGAGGAAACTCATAAGGCATTAGAGAAGATTCTAATGAGCTCTACTTCTAGCAAGCCCTCACCTCCTAAAACAACATCACCCACACAATTGGGAATGGGTGAAAGACTTAAGGTGACAGAGACCTCTAAAGAGAAGAGAAAAATAGATCCTCCACCAGATTTCTATGTCTCTGGTGTGGCAGTGAACCTTGACCCCTCACAAGATGAGAAGGACCCTTTTGCAGGAAATTTGGACACCGTTGTTGCAAAAGAAGAAGAACAGAAAGAGGAAGTTGAACAGAAAAAGGATGATGAATAGAAGATAGAACAAAAAAGATTTGAGAAGAAAGAATTAAACTCACCATCTATTTCATTGTTGGAAAGCACTGATGTAAATGTGGATAGCATGGATGAAGTTGAATTGGTAAAGCTGGCATTCACCACATTAAACAAAGAAAAGGAAAGATTTGAATAGAAAGGAGATAAGAAGACAAAAGTAATCTTAAGAGCTATTGATACTATGAATAAATTGTTTCTAGTACCTATTGTTTTCTTGCATAAAGATGACATTGAAAAATTGAAGATTACACTTGATGAATTTGATGGGTATTATGAAAATTTGCTGAAGATTGCAGAAGAGAAGGCTAAGAAGACATATTCAGAGAAGAAACTAATAGAAGTCTACAAGTCCATCTCATGGGACTTCGGCATTGTAAAAAATTTTTTTACAAATGCAAAGAGCTGCATTGGACATGGGAGAAAACTATTTGGCTATTGCATGAATCTGGTTAGGCACATTCAGAATGTTGAGGACATTATTGCTAAGGAGAGAGAAACTCTGAACAACTTGATGGATGGTTGTGAAACATCTTTACAGTCCACAACATAACTAGATAAAGAAGTTACAACGATATTGGCCAAGCTTAGTGTATTGGATAATGAGAAAGGGAGAGTATTAAAAAGATTCAATTTGCTGAGGAGCTTTATTACTCTGCAATTATCCATACTTGAAGCTCATCTCTCAGATTTGGAGAAGGTTGCAGATTCATTGACCAAAGGCTTTCCCACAGAGTTGAAAGAAGCTGAAACTACATAATTTGCAATGAATGGTTTGATTCACATCAGTCAGATTTTGTTCAAGACTTGGAGCACAGAAGTAAAGATTTTGGAAGATTCTTTTCAGGATGTTCTGAAACTAGTAAGAAGGAACTAAGACCTATTATTTTCTATGCACCTTTGTCATTGTTGTCAAAGGGGGAGAAGAGAAGAAAAAAAATTATGATGAAAAAGAGAAGAAGAAAATAAAAAAGATATATAAAAGAAAGAGAGAAAAATATGGAGAAGAGATAAGGAGAAGAAGAGACAGTTTTGTTTAGTTGGAACACTTAGATGTTTTTTTTGTTAAGTATTTCCATCAATGCCAAAGGGAGAGATTGTTGGCAAGTGATCTATTTTGGTAAATATGATTCACTTTTTGGTTGTCATTTATGGCAACACATCTAGGTTTAAGATCGATTACTTTGAAGTTAAGTTTTAATGATTCAGAAATCGACTAAGTATAGTAGCAGAGATACAAAAGTATTTTGGATGTCGAAGACAAAGATCGATGAATTAGGGAAAGAGACCTTAGAGGAAGATATTATGGATTATTTATGACCTCCACCTAAGATCTAGTTGGATTTGGTTAATTTTATGATGAGTTATAAGGATTTGAAGACAGACAAACTACAGAAGAACAATGATACAGAGCAGTTGGACAACAACGAAGATTGATGGAGTATGACTTGGACTCCAGGAAATCGAAGTAGTATTTTGGTTGTTTATAGTCTATACTTTGACTATGAAAGAGTGCCGACTATGCATTTAATGTTTACTATATTAAATGTATTTTGTATTGAAGGCCGACTTAATATTATTTTTAATATTCATACTGAGAGCCAACTTTGTAAAGTTGAGAGATATATATGTAATATCTTTTTGGTAAAGATTATGTATGTGTGTGTAAAAGTTATCTAGAAAGGAAGACATGCGAATGGAAGAGAAGATAATGGCAGAGATATAAAGGAACTATCAAAGCATTTGTGATGCTTGTCTTGTTCACGATTGAGAATGTTTTGTAATAGAATTACATTGTAAGAGTTGTAAGCTTAGAAGCCCCTAACAAGGTATTCTAAACCTTTAACAGGGTTGTTATTCCTCTGACAAGGAAATGTACTATGTAATATTCAAATCCTAATAGGGCTAGGTCTCCTTATAGGGACATTATACTTTAGTACATGCTTGTGGGTATCATCCCCACCGGGGTTTTCCCTTGGCCAGGCTTTCCTCATAAATAAATCATGGTGTTATGAGTATTGTGCAATTTGCTTATGTCCTTTACTTTACTGCAAATGTATGATTAATGTTTAAGTGGTTGAAGAATTAATTTAAAGTGCTATTATACTGATTCACTCCTCTCTTAATATAATCCAATCCTAACAAGGTATGTGTTGATGTGGTCACGCTTATCGATACCATTGTGCAGAGTCTGCAGACAAGTTGGCTACAAATAAAGGCAATATTACCTTGATGTAATGTTGCATTAATTAGATCTCTGATCAATTGCCTCATACAAGTAACAAATTAACAATATATGTTTTCCCCCTCACTAATGTATTATTGGCCAGGATTTTATGGAATTTTCACACGGTGGGGAAAAAATCGCCAATACAATTTTTTTTCCTAATTTGTAATTTTTTGCCATCAATATGAAAATCCTCCCCCACCCCCCGCCAATAATGTTGGATTCATCATGATTTTATGGAATTTTCACATGGTAGGAAACAAATCACCAATACAAACTAATCTTTTTTCCTAATTTGAAAATAAAAATAGCCATCAATATGAAAATTCCCCCCCAAAATAATTTTGGATTCGCTAGGATTTTATACTTTTTCCAGGGGAGTTTCTTAAAGTTATCTATGCATTTTACATATATGTAAAATTAGAGATGTAATTATTTTTCTATACGTCTCCATATGAGAGAGAGAGAGAGAGAGAGATCCATAAATATACCGTAATATCATCATTTGATATATACTTTACTATCGGTGTAACCCTTACACCCCTCAAAGGTGCAAGTGCTAGTATTAAGTTACTTTCTTGAATATGTGATGCTATTAATGTCATGTTTAGCAATTAATTTTAGAAAATTATATAATTCTTTAATATTGATTTATAAATTGAAAATTAATTAAATAATGATTCAAGTTTATTAAATTTTTTGTTAATATAAGTCATTATTGATATAGTATGATGGTTAGTGATAGTATTCTTGCTCTTGCTATCAAAATCCAAAACTATTAAAATATTTTGTAAATATAAATAAAATAGTAAATCTAAAATTATAAAATCAGAAATCCATTATCATTTATCTAAATCTATAAAAGAAATCATTAGTCTAATATATATGAAATTATAAATTTTAATCTGAAAGTGTATTTGCACAGTTCCCCGAAAGTGCGATGGATGGCAACGTCTATGGAGGTAATGACTATGGAGGAAATGACTATGGAGGAAACAACTATGGAGTCAATGGGCTTGATAGAGGAAGGCATAGGCAATGGCAGCAACTAGGGATGCGCCTAGGGTAGAGTTTTCAATAGTGGAATAACGTGTATGCGACTAGAAGTCATGGGTTTTTGGGAAATAGAGGAAATGAGGTCTTCAGGACACCATAGTTCAAAAGAAATCGATGGTTCTATAATCAGAATCGCCCTACGGGTTACGATAAAGGGAGCTGACCTAATGGTCGAGTTAGCTGGAGCCCTCCATGACAAGATCTCTCACAGCTACCAAGAGCATAGCGGGATGGACGGGGCAGGGAGAATAGAGAATCTTTTTTCTGGAAACCAAGTAGATCTTTTCATCGACCATGAAACTTTACTTTCAAGAAGATTGAGGGTAAATTCTGGCGCCCGAAAGAAGTGAGCAAGGCTGGACCAAACATTAAAATGATGATGAAAACCCAAGATATTAGAGTAAAAGTAGATAATTTTATTCCCATTAGGACTTCCTCTTTACTGATTAATAACTCCCAATGGATTGATTCAGTTTATAGGTTACAAGAAAAAATACTTTTTTATGAAATGGATTGGACCTTGGTCATCCATAGAAAAAATCCAAATATGGATGGATGAACATTGGGGGAAGCATTTTGAGATAAAAACCCTAACAAATGAGTTCCTCTTGGTTATAAGCCCTTCAAAGATGGACAAGGAATGGATCCTAAAAGGGGCCCATATATGCTCAATGATAAAGGCATATACATTCAATATTAGAAACCAAACTTTAACCCAGATATAGAGGAAGTGGAAAATATTGTTGTTTGGCTGAAACGTAAAAATATTCCATGGGAAAATAAGGATGAAGAAACCTTAAGGAAGATTGGAAAAAGTCTAGGGATATTCCTACAAGCTGAGGAAGCGGTAGATGAAAATGATTTTTACATATACTCAAAAGTATTTATCAAATTGCAAAAATGTTATCATATTCCAGATTATTTAGTCCTTGGATCGAAAAATGGTGAATGGAGATTAAAAATTGAGGTAGACAGTGTTGAAATTAATATGGGGAAAGAGAATGGCTTTGAGAAAGGCAAAGAACTTGAAATCAATAAAAGTGTGGAATGGATTAAAAGGACAAAAGAGAGTCAAACTAGATCCCCCCTTGGTCCATATGTTTCGAGGAAGAAATGATAATGAGGAGAATGTTAGATGACACAAGAACGCCCCAAGTATTAAGGATCCTAGAGCTCTCAACTAAGGGATGTAAAAACACAAGGAGACATGATGGCACCTCTCAAACAACAACCATGGAAATCCCTAGATTAACTCAAGTTGTTAATGAGATTCCCCTCTCTCCATTAATGGAAGCAACCAATATTGATAAAAGAGAAACAAAAAAATGGGGGATGAGTGTGGGAAATATTTAATGGTGCCAGAGTCATGGGAAGAAAATGTACATACTCCAAAAATTTCTAAGAAAAATGATGTTGACAGAAGCTGCAAACTAGATTTCACTACAGATGGGGTATTTCATCCAGAACATATGGAGAAAACCCAACAAGAAAAGGAAAGAGAACCCTTAGACCTATGCAGAGACATTCAAATATCCCCTATCAGAAACTTGGAAAGGTCTATGGAGGATATGCAAGACAATGAGGTGAATAGTTGGAATTCATATTCATAATATGATTCTCCAGAGGAAGATGCAGGGCCTGGGGACTTAGGAATACAAGATCATATGGATATATTGGAGAAAATGAAAATAAGTCAAATTGAGTCCCTGATTAAAAATCTAGATGTAAAGGAAAATAAAAAGAGAGGTCCTAAGTCAACCAAGGCAAAGCTTTCCATGGCTGGTAGCGCAGCAGACCAGTCAAAATTGTTGAGATGGGGAAGATCCTCTTCCTAAAAGACATGAAACTCCTATCATGGAATTTCAAGGGTTGAAATTCCTCTAAAAAAATGTGCTTGGTCAAGAGATGTCTTGATCAAGCCCAACCAAATTTAGTTTTCTTACAAGAAACAAAGTTAAGTGGGGAAGGCATGCTACAGTTTGCAAGGAAATTTGGAATGTGGGGAAGCCTCTACAAGGAGGTGGCGGGAGCTTCAGGTGGGTTAGGAATTTTATGGAAGGATGTAGGGATGAATGTTAGCTTGGTAGATGAGGGCATTCATTAGTAGTTAGTAAAATTTATCTCCTTTCAAATGAATTACAGTTTATTTTCTTTCAATATATATGGACCGATGAAGTAGCAGCTATGGGTTACCCTCACAAGAATTATAAGTAGATTAAAGGATAGTCTTTTTCTTCTTGGGGGAGATTTCAATGTCATTCTATCCCCAATAGAAAAATTGGGAGGGAGAGGGTGGATAAGTCAGAGCGAAAAATATTTTGTAGACTTTGTCTCTACCAATGAATTACAGGATGTAAGTTTTAAAAATGGAGCCTTTACATGGACAAATAGAAGAAAAGGGTTTACAAAAATTGCAAAAAAGTTAGATAGGTTCCTACTGGGGGGAGCATGGGAGGAAACCAAGTGGTTATTTCAATCTGAAATACTACTAGTAATGGGATCAGATCATTTCCCAATATGTTTAAGGATTCTCAAAGATGCAACTCCTGAACGTGCTCCTTTTAGGTTTGAAAAAATGTGGTTTTCGGAGATGAGATTTATGGATCTGATTGAAGCATGGTGGACCTCAGCTCCTAGATGATCTGGTAAGTGTGAATTTCTCTTTTAAAAAAAATTGGAATACTTAAAAGAGAATTTAAAAGTTTGGAATAGAGAAGTGCTTAAAAATATTTTTAAGGAAAAGTTTAATTTGGAAGCTGAATTGGATGCTTTAAATGAGATTATGGCCCAAGGAGGAATGGATAGTAGTATCTAAAATCAGGAATTGGAACTAAAGACGAAATACAATGAGGTTTTAAACTGGGAGGAGATCTTCTGGAGACAAAAGTTGAGAGAGTTATGGTTGAAGGAAGGGGATAGAAATACTAAATTCTTCCACAACTTAGTCAAGGGAAGACGATCCTTGAATATGATTTTATCTGTTAAAGAAAATCAGAGAAATATCTTGCCTCATCAAGATCAAATCAATAGAGTAGCAGGAAATCACTTTTCTTCAATCTTTGCAAAGGACACAAGGATGACAGCCTTTTAGAGGTTTTACCGCAACTTGTTTCAAAGGAACGGAACAGTATGTTGTTGCAAACTATCAATGAAGGTGAAGTCAAAAGGGCCCTCTTTAGTTTAGGAAGTGACAAAGAACTTGGACCTAATGGCTTCCCAACATTGTTCTTCCAAAAAGAATGGCATATAATTTGAAAAGAACTGTGTGTGGTGGTAGAGGAGTCTAGAAAGGTGGGCTTCATCTTTAAAGACTTTAACAACACCTTTTTATCCTTGATCCCCAAAAAAGAAAGAAAGAATCTTTTGATGAATTTAGGTTGATAGCCCTGTGTAATACAGTCTACAAGGTGATAGCAAAAGTTATGGAAAATAGATTGAAATTTGTGCTACCTTCACTTATTTTAGAGGAACAAAGTGGGTTTTCTCTAGGAAGATCCATATATGAAGGAATAATTGTGGTGCATGAAGCAATACATTCAATTAAATTGGGAAAATATGTTGGCATGATGATTAAAATTGACATCAAAAAGACATATGATAATGTAAATAGGGGCTTTACGATAAAATTATTATGGATATTTGGGTTTGACAAAGGATGGTGTGATTGGGTTCTCACCTGTATATCCACACCATTCCTATCCATCTTAATCAATGTAATCCCACCAGGTTTCTTTGAAACTACTATTGGAATACACCAAGGTGACCCTCTCTCCCCCTTTCTTTTTATAATTCTTGCTGAAGCACTGGGTCGTACAATCAAACAAGAAGGTTCTAGGGGGTCATGGAAGGGGTTAAAGGTTGCAAGGGGATTGGAACTAGTAACCCATTTACAGTTTGTTGATGATACATATCTCATGGGGGAAGCGTCTTCATGGGAAGCCAAAATTATTAAATCTACCTTGGACATATATAGCAAAGTCTCGAGGCAATTCATCAACTAGGAGAAATTTGAAATTTTCTTCTTTAATACTTCAATTCCTATTCAATAGCATGTGCTCAGAATATTGGAAATGAAGGCTGGAGTTCTTCCTAACAAATATCTAGGAATCTCACTCTTTGAAGGAGCTTCAAAGGAAAATTTGTGGAAAGATTTGATTGACAGTTTTGTAAAAAGAATGGATAGTTGGAAAGGAAAGTGGCTTAATTACGCAAGACGCATCTTGATGCTCCAATCGGTCATTTTAGCTATCCCTATTTTTTCAAGGAGTTGCTTAAAAATCCCAATCAAGGTGCTAAAGTACATTGAACATAGAATGAGAAATTTCTTCTGGAATGGAGGATAGGAGGAGGATAAGATACCACTTGTGGCATGGGACACAATCTGTAAATATCGCAAAAATGGGGGGGGTAGGTTTGAGAAGGTGGTAGCTGATCAATCGAGCCTTAGGGCCAGATCTAGTATGGGAAATGTACCCAAAGCCCTCTCAGCTATGAGTTAGAATCCTCAAGGAAAAATATCTAGATACAATGGAGGACAACCAAATTCTTACAGTCCAGGACCCCCAAAAGGATTAGCGATATAGAACTTTATTTTGGAATGTAGGCCAGTTATATGTGATCACTTGTCATGGAAAATTGGTGATGGAAGAGATGCTTCATTTGTGATGACTCTTGGGATGGTAAACTGGATCTTTTAGATAAATATAACTCAAGAGAGCTCATTGATAGCACAAAAAAGTATGGGGCGAAAAGGTTCAGGACTATATGGAACAATGTCGGGGGCCTTTGGGACAGCAGTGGAGATGGAAAGAGGTTGCAACTATGGACCTGAATGATGAAATTTGCAACTCAATGAAAGATATTTTTGAAGATAGATCTTTAAATATGTCTGAGGTAAAGGATAATATTATTTGGTGTGTGTCTAAGAGTGGGAACTGTTCAGCAAAGTTGGGGTATAAATTACTGATCAATGAGGAAACAACAAATGAATGACCATATAAACTATGTTGGGATAAGGATTGCTTACAAAAATCTAGATACTTTGCATGCATAGTTATTCAAGGGAATATTCTGACAGGAGAGAAAAGAAATAAATATGGTTTTGTAGGACCAACAATGTATCCAATATGTAAACAAGCAAGGGAAGATGTTGACCACCTCTTTGTCCATAGTGAATTTGCCCAGCAATGCTGGGAGATGATTAGATCAAAATTAAACTTCATTGGACCTATGCCAAAATCTATTTTAGATATATTTAAGTGGTGGATATGTAACCTTGGAGATCTAATTTATCAAAAATATGGACTCTCTGCCCCTCAATAATCATATGGGAGTTGTGGAAAGAACGGAATAGAAGAATTTTTTTAGGATGCTTTTGAATATGTGGAGAATATATTAGATCAGATCAACTCTTCAATCGAAGAAGTAATGAGTTCAGTGGTAAGTAAGATGAATGCTAATACTGTTTTCTCATCTTGGGATATTTCAATACATACACAATGGTTGGGAATAAAAATCTGATATAGGAATGATGGTAGTCAATCAGACATAATGAAAGTATGTCGGAAGGATGTAAAGTGGTTTCATCCTGATATAGGATGGATCAAGATAAATTATAATGGATCCTCAAAAGGGAATCCTAGAATCTCAGGGACAAGGGCTATTGCTAGAAACAGTAATGGGGAGATGTTGGCACTTGAAGCTCAAAGGATAGGGACAGGGAAAAATAATGTGGCAGAGGCTCAGGCAGCTCTACTAGTAGTTAAACTGGGATATAGGATGGGGTGGAGAAAATCCATTTGGAAGGAGATTCAAAAGTAATTATAGAAGCTATCAAAAAAGAACATGCGCAAATGCGGTTCATCAAAAGCATTATAAGGTAGGTGGGATCTCTTCTCCATAAATTTAGAGACTTCAGAATGGATAAACCTATATGTGAATATTTCATGAACATAGGAAATGATATTAACAATATTTCATAAAGTAAAGATAGCCTTTATGACACCATGAAAAAAAATGCGGGATTTAATGGGTCAAATTTGAAATTAAATCAAAGGAAATTTTTTAATTTGCATGCTGGAAATGACAGAGATGACAATGCTCTTGTATTGAAAGATATGGTAATGATGAGATTTCAAGACCAGTGAGGAAAGATCATTAAATGATCAAAAACCTTTATGATCAAAGAGGATGATGTGAAGTGATGACTCACATGAATTAAGAATTAATTTTTATGGAAGCGATATTGCTTTGGTATTAAAAGCTAATTCTCCTCAAATAAATCATCAATGCACAAAGCAGTAGAATAGAGAGTGCATCAGAGAAGTGAATAGAAAAATGGAAGCCACTTTTTGCGTTGATTCTGAGAAGAAAATGAAGGCTTTCAAAGGACCGGCTAGTTTTGAACGGGTTAAAGGTCTGCTGAATATCAAAATAGGCAGGATGGTGGAGGGCATTCTGAAGGTAATTGGCCAACAATTTCAAGAACGAAGGAATAAGTAGTGGACTAACCTGGATGTTATATTAGTTTTCATTGCATGAGGCTTAGAAACTAGGGAGGAAATAAAGGAGGTGGGCCGAATCACAAAGGAACTATTTGATAACGATGTGCTAGGTGAGCTTGAATCAATTCTCGAATGATCAATCCCTGGAATAGGGCAAGATATTTCAGAATGCTTTGAAGAGGATGATGACACATGCCAATATGGGTTGATTCCTTTCTTAAGGTGGAGGCCGAAAGTGGATAAGTCTCTGATGGTCAGGAACGCCATGGAGGGATGGTATCAGGTAAAGGATGAAGTTGCAATGCATGAGCGTGTGGAAAATGCAAAGGTTGAGAAAATGATGGTGAATGTGTCGCGCAAATGTCGCACCAAGAGCAGCCAAAGGGGAAGGAAAATGGTTGAAAGGTAAACCTCTCGTAATGCAAGGTGGTTTTTTGGAAATTTTGAAGTTTTTGTCTTGACACATGATAGATCAAACCAGCCACAATCAATGCCGAAGAGAGTAGTTAGCAACGATGATGGCCTAAATTTTGTAGTAGAAAGGGAAGAATTTGAAGCAATATTGTAGAAACCCAGTTGAAGATATGGTCATAAAGCTCAGTTGTAGGTTTTTTGAACATCAATGTTTATGGATATATGTTTATGTAAGGATGAATGTTTTATAATTTAGGGGAAGGATAAATACTAGAAAAGTTATAGATTTTAGATGTTGCGGGATATAATTGTATATTTTATAGTTTGTAAAAGGAGAACAAACTCCTATAGAGGAAGGGACTATAGAATATTTGTGGATATAACTACGATCTAATCATGATGTAACCTTTTTTATATCAATAAAAAACCTATTATCGACCAAAAAATAATTATAAATTTTAATCTAAAATTATAAATCTAGAACTATAAAATCATAAATCCGTTACTTAGAGTTATTTACATATTTTTTAAACATTGTTTACTTTATTTTTTATTTAAATATTTTTTATATTTTTTAACTAAATTTGAGATTTAAAAATTTTGGGTTTTCAAAAGTTTATTTTTTAATTATAATGTTTTAAAAAATATTTATCTATTATAAATTTATGTGTGCATAAATTGATAATATAAGACTTAACTAAGTATTACATATTAATATTAAATAGAATTTAAAATTTATTTCCTCTATTTCCATTTTTAAAAATTTAATTATATTATTCCAAAATTATTATTTCCTAATGAAAAGCTAGTAAGTATTATAGTACAAACTTTATTAGATAATGATATATAAAAACTAACAAATATATATAACTAGTATATCTATGTGGATAGATACTTCTATTGAAACCTAACTTTTACATTGTCATCTCAAAAACAAGATGCATGCTAGTTGACATGGAAAATATGAAATTTAAATTAAATTAATTATCTTTAAAATGTAACACTTCACAAATTATGTTTTATGGTATTTATTACAATCATATTCATATTAAATTTAAAATTGAATACCATCAATTTATTTTTAAATTGGTATATTTTTATATTAATTATCTTTCTTGATGTGATTTTTCACTTCACTTCTTTCATTTTTCCATTCTTACAAAATCCATCATAAGTGCATTGTAAGGAATGTGTTAGG
Source organism: Thuja plicata (assembly GCA_018584345.1). Lineage (NCBI taxonomy): Eukaryota > Viridiplantae > Streptophyta > Pinopsida > Cupressales > Cupressaceae > Thuja > Thuja plicata. Next base: position 1,106,864 of record MU224687.1, on the reverse strand, counting down.
CACAAAACCCTTTCCACAAATATTGTCAAGAAGCTTCCAACATATGACCCTAGAGAAATGACCTACTCAAATGTAAGTGCAAGGTGAAATCACAAATAATCAGTCACCTTAGTCATTGCTATGATATATTAGAAATTTCTATGCAAACTATAGAGCAAAAATAATGGTCTTCACCCAACTGTTTATGTTAGAAGATGGATGATTTTTTCTTTCATATTCATTGATTAAATCTCTAGTCTTTTCATCGGATATCATTTCTCTAAATTTAGCATTGTAAAGAGAAAATAATTCCCTGTCAATGATGTTTTAGTTGAGCTTCATCTCGATTTTTATGAGATGATAAGTACCTATACAACCCCATACATCTTGTCCTCCTATGGTCATTATGGTGGCTTCTTTGTGTTTCCATGCATTTTCTAGGACCAATAGAAGCCCAATCCAATACATCCTTCAATACACCTTCATTAGAGACAAATAATATAAGAAAATTAAATATATTAATCTCTTGTTCGCAATAAATTTCTTTGCATTAAATATCTTCTACCAATGATGAAATAGTTGTATTTTAGGAAAAAAAATATTTATTCTATTCACTACACTTAATAAAGGATTCCACCGTTCTAGGATAGGTATAAATTTTTTGACCGTTTCTAGTCTTGTCATTCTTAAGGGAAAGGATAGGTCTAGTCTGCGAAGACTCCTCACTTCATCAAAGGTCTCAATCTCAATCTCTATTGTTAAACTTGGGTAATTTTGTGCATGTTTCAAAATCTTAAAGTTGCAAGCTCATGATATAATTTAGAGAGTAGACTTGAGGGCATAATCAACACATATGAAATTTCTAATATTATTATGCAATCTAGTGACAAAATACCTAAATATATTTAATAAGCATACTAAACCTTATAGAAGGGGAAAGTGCTCAATAACGCGGGGAAATTGCAATTACTGTCAGCGGCTTTTGAAGGTATACATGTCGATTTCCTCTCTCTATTCAAAATTACTGACAGAATGACATAAAAGGTTGAGAGGATTTAGAGGAACTTTATGTGGAAAAGGGTGGAGGAAAAGGCTACAATAAGCTTGGTCAACTAGGATATGGTTTGTCAACCTAAGGTCAAAGGTGGTATGAGAGTGAGGAAACTGAAAGATTTAAATGAGGCCTTAATTACCAAGGTTGGTTGGAAGCTCTTCAGGAGTTCCACAGATTGGTGTAGAATTATGAAGGCTAAGTACTTCAACTTATCTCTATTCCCTTTAAGCCAGGGTTTATCAGCTGATTCTAAGATTTGGAACTTTATTTCTAAGTGCAAGGGTGTCCTGAAAGCTGGGATAAAATAGATTATGGGAAATGGTAATCAGATTAGATTCTGTGAGGATTGGTGGATAGGTGATAAACCATGTGGTATGGACAGGTTTTGTCATAGTAGAGATCCTCTTGAAACTTTCTTTGGGAGCAAACTGAAGGACTATATATCTCATGATCGGAAATGGAAAAAGTTGATGAAAGCTTATAATGACCAAGCTCAGGTTCCCCATTGTGTTTCAGAAATTTAGAAGTTATTGGAGGGTGTCAGAATCCCTATCTCTCAGATAGAAGACAAAGTTGTATGGTGCCATAATATTTCAAGGGATATCTGTTGGAAAGTGACAATGCAAGCAATTGTTATTAAGTCATTGTTGTCAAACCGTAATTGGTGAGACTATTGTTATCTATTTGAGTACCATATCTATTGTTGATGAAGAAGATTTAACAAGAAGACCAAGTGAATGGTTGAGTTAAGGCAAATAAAAGGGTACTTGATCAGTTGGCACTCTGGCAAAGTAATTAGTTGTTTATCTTTCAAAGATAGTTTTTCTAACTGTTCTGTGTCGAGCAAGTTTGGCTTGTGCCGAGTAAAGTTTCTTGTGACGAGCAAAAAGTTGCTCAATGTCGAGCACAATTGAAATTGCCAAGTGGAAACAGTGGTTTTGGTCGACCTACAATAATTGGATTAATGATGAGATTTGAGATCTCCAACTGACTTAGTTGATTTTATTGGGATATGTAATGTTAATTAAAGATTGATCCACGTCATTTAATGTATGGGTAATCATAATTAATGCATGGTTTCAAGATTTAATTAGAGACTACTTTGGAGAAATAAAT
>MU224687.1:1054732-1089717 GCA_018584345.1 Thuja plicata | reverse complement strand
ATTTTAAGGCCACTGATTCACCCCCCCCCCCTCTCAGTTATTACTAAAAAAATCATCTCTTAATCCATTGTCCCTATGCGGTTAATGTGTAGTCTAGAATCATGAACAAAATGTAGCTAAAGTGGGTGTTCATGGAGAATGTCAATCAATTTATCACTAATTGGGGATACCTTTCTGTTCATCCGTGTAAGGAAACTCAGGTGCAGAAATAGCTTCCTACACTAATCTCTAAAGGAAAGTATTGTACAAATTCTTTTAAATCCTTACAATTTCAGATTCGTTAACTACTTTAACAATGATATTGCAGCCATATACCATGCATACATAAAAATAGAGAATGACACAATGATTTACCCTGGGGAAAACCTTTTGGTAAAAAACCTCAGCACTCCAAAACCTGCACAATATATTATCTTCAACACAACGGTTACGACACACTTGCAATGCAAGTTCTTTCAGAAGATAATCGACACACATAGACTAATCCAGTAGCACCCGATCATACCAACAATACACTCTTTTTCTATATCTGTTTGCAACCCTAAAAAATGCTTATATCATGCGCTTTCCTTTTAAGGGCAACTTCCAAAGATAGCCGTATTAGGGTTTTACCATTCTCCGAGAAAATAGGAACCCTAAAATTCCCCAAACCCCATGATTGTGGAAGAGTGTACAGTACTCAACTTTATCAGTTGCCACATGTCATTGCATGTCTTCACTCATCATTGAATCTTCTAGAAATAGCTCTTACGTGTCATAGGAATCCGTCATAACCGTTTCAGCCATGATCTCCTTACACACAATTCAAGATGCCGACACATCAAGTGGAGTGACACATCAACATGCCAACTAGACATGTACACTCACACTTAATTACATTATTTGCAAGAAATACATTTTACAAAACAAATAATAATATAGGAATTATCCAAGGTTGAGACACCTTATTCCTAAAAATCCACTCATTTGTTTACTCTGGAAAATGTTATCCCCACGTGTGTTGGAGCCTTCAGAAGGAAATAAATAATAGGGTGTTTTGGGGGGAGGAAAGTGATATTGAAGGTACGGTTAGAACTATTGTAAATCTGCTGAGGGAGAACCTTGAGACTTGCTAGTGGAAAGTTCCTAACTTCCCCCCTAGGGATGAGGACTGTAGATTGGCTCGGGAATGGAAGCTTTCTAAATCCTTTTTTGAATTTGATAATTGTAAGGTGTTGGCAAGAAGGAATACCCACTGGACCCCCCCAGTTAACACGTTCTACAAGCATAATTTTGATGGGGCTACTTGCAGTGGGATTTCTGCGGGCGGAGGTATTATTAGGGATTATCATGGGAGGATTCATATTTCTTATGTTGTTAACCTTGGGATGGTTACCAATAATGTGGTAGAGATATCAACCTTATTATAGGGTCTAAAAGTTATTGTTACTGTGGGAATTAGAAATTTGATTATCGAGGGTGACTCAAAAATTATGATTGAGATGGTCAAAGGTAAATTTAAGGCTAGTTGGAGTATGTCTAGTATGATGCAAGATATTTGGATGTTTCTCCCGAGGCTTGAGAAATTCAAATTATAACACATTTATAGAGAAGAGAATGTGGTGGCGGATGCATTGGCGGCCACAAGATTAACCATACATGGGATTAAGTGCTAGAGAAATTTAAGGTCGCTAATGATGCATACAAAAATGCTCGTTGGGAGGGAAAGTAATAATAAATCTTAATGATGAGGTACATTTTTTATGATTCTTATTAGTGGAGAAAGGCAGTTAGCAAAATCACGAGGAGCTACAAGAATTCAAATTTCAAATGTAAAGAAGGAAACAGGCTTAATAATGGTAACTCACAGATAAGAGGGGTTATTATTACCATATATGGTAGTTTTATGGGGATTTTTAAGATCAAAGATAGTATGGGGATTGGCACAAGATACTTGACTAGTGAAAAGATGACCATACTTTATGATCATTTTATTCCCAAGATTCACAATCATATTATTTTATGGGCTTTTATTGTTATTAATACACCTACTCATGTGAGCAGTACTTTCTTCAGGTCGAATTACTAGCTTTTCATCAAGGAGATTAGAGTTACTACTATTCTCGGTACGTTGGTTTGTTGCAATGATTGTTTGAGTTGGGATAGGTTCTGTACTATGTTTAGTGTTGGGATTTTAGCTGTGATGTCTCTAGAGTCTCAGGAGGAAGTGCAACTTTTGGAGAATAACACAGAGATGGGAGGGGAGATGGTCAGGGTGGAACCGCCTAAAATCAAGGATGGGTTTCTTAAAAACTCTTGTATCATCATGTACCTGAAAAAGGTGGATTTTATCCTTACATGAAAGCCATGGAAGGAAGTGATGAAATCATCTCAATGCAGCTTGTTGATTCTTGGGAAGATCGTAAGGTTACCATAAATGGTATCACCTTCGAGATAAATGAAGAAGTGATAGCTCAAGCCATGGGTTTTTCCTTGGAAGGTAGAAAGTGGAGGAAGGTTACCAAGAGCAAGGATGACACTAGCATAAACTGATTCTTCAAAAAATGGAGGTTCTTGTTCATTTCCATGGGGTATTCAAGAGTGATGAGTTGCCTGAACCATGGAATGAGGTATGCCTAATTCTGATGAAGTATCTCACTCTTGAAGGTCATTTTGGGACCTGCTATAATTATCATTTCCCTTTGTTAAATCATTTCCATTATAATGAAGATATATCCATCCCTTTCTTTCTGTTGCATTCTTTGGAAGCTTTGATTATGGATGTGAGGATGAAGAAAAAAACCAAGTAGAATTAGTGTATCCTCCACCAAGGGCTTATACTTCGGTTGTATAATTTTCACCGAGTCTTGTATCCTCCAAGAATTGTTACCTTGCAAGAAATGAATACCATCCCTGCCAATAACCCTAAAGAGAAAGTTGCTTCTCCATCTCAACTTACTTCATCCTCTAAAATGCCTATCCCCAGGGGGGGAAATTCCAAAGATACTCACCAGGGTCCCACTGGTAAGGTGGGGGAAGTTCAAATCAACATTGACTCTGCGGAGGAAGAGGAGGATAATGATAGCAGGAGGAGGTTCCACATAATTGCTTCCAACTCTCGTTTCAAGAAGAAGGCAGTTAGGAAAAGGTATCTTGAGTTGGATGAGGAAGAGGTGGAGTCTGAGGGGGAAGAAGGCAGGAAAAAAGGGAAAAGTGAAGAAAACAAGAAGGGGAAAAAGATAAGAATTAAGGAGAAGGGAAAATATATAACAAGGAGAAGGGAAAAGCTACCCCAATTGGGGAGGGAGGTGAAAGAAGCCAGGAATCCATGCAGGTGTCTGCTAGTTTCAAACTTACCACGGTGGACTTTTTGAGAAAGAAAGTATCGGGAGGAAACAAAAATGAGTCTCCTCTTACTGCTACTTCATTGTTGGGCTTGCCAAAGGAGACTACTGCTAAGAAGGACACTGGAATAAAGCTGGTGGCTCGAAGGACATAAATGAGGACATTAAGTTGGACATGCATCAAATGAAGAATGATCTTTTGCGGCTACAACGTAAGATCCAGGACCTTGGTACTAAAGAGGATTTATAGATGTTGCATGGTGAGATCAAGGAACTTGGCACGAGTTTCAACAGGATGGCGGGCTTTGCGGTGAAATTGATGCACTCGACAGCCACGACTCTCCACCTACTCCACCAGGAGAGTCTTAAGGCTTCGGCAACGGAGAAGGATGATGGAAAACTCTTCCAATTTCTGGCAGAGGACTAGTTCAAGCTGCTGCTCAATGATGGGGGAAAAATCCCAAATGACTTTCCTTCTATTTTTCATGTTGTTCTTAAACTTTTATTGTTGGTGGTCAGCCTTTAAGGGCCTATTATTTAATATGTTTAATGACTTTGTTAGTCGTTTAACTAAGACTGGTAATGGTAAGTGGTTTTATGCAAATGTTCAGGTTATTTGGGACTATGGTGTTAGCTTAGCTAGAACTGTTCTTGCTAGTGATCATAGTTTGGTTACCAATTTTGTTGTTAATTTGGGACCTATGGTCGCTCGTTTTATGTTTTTTATTTTAAAGAAGGGTATTGGCTGAGGGTGTGCTGGTGTTGTTAATGTGTTGTTAGTTTGGCACTTCTTGTGCTTGCTATGTCTTTTGTAATGGGTCACCCCCCTTGTTTTGGCTTATTTTTAATCAAAAACATTATAGACAACAATGCACAATAGTCCTTAATCATCACCTAATGGTACACATACTTGATACAATTTTGAGATGTAAAACACCATTTCACTCCTACGGTGAGATGCCAAACAATTGTAGTGAGATGCAAAAATAGATGAATCAAGTTTACATATAAATGTATATTTATAGTTAATTAAAAATCCAAATATGCTAGCTTTAAAGGGAAAAAAGCTTATTTTGTTGATCAACATTGTCAAATACGAAATTGAAAAAATAAAGACTAATTCAAAATAGTTTTAAAGGGAAAAATAAAATAAAAGATCATTCTTATTTTCATGCATTTAGCTATCACAAACATGTCAAATTAAATGCTTCTAGTTGAAGTTTTTATATTCATGTGAGTGTTATTATTAATTTTTATATATTAAAAGTTAAACTTAAACTATTTTCAATTATATTCTTTAACTAAAACTTAGAGTTTAAAGCATGTTAAAAATTTAATTTAAAATTAGAAAGTGTAGTGATAAAAGACTTAAAAAATAACAAATGTTACATAATGGGTTCTAATAAAATTATATTATTATTAGTTTAGTATATTAGATTATTTTTTAATGATAATATATTATATTATATATTTATTAATATATTAAAATAATATCTAATTTATGATTTATAATTTAATAAATGACACTTCAAATTTAGATTTTAAATGAGTTAAAAAAAATATAAACACTAATATTAATATATTATCTTATAGAAATACATATTAAATTACAATATTTTCAAACAAATAGAGTATAAATATTTTTTAAATTTTTAGATTCACAAAAATAATGTATTATGTTTAAAACTAATTAAATTTGAATAAAGTATTAATGGTAATGTTTAAATAGTTTAATTAATTATTTGAAATTTTATTTCAATTGTGCAAAATAGAATCCCTATAAAATAAGATTATATTTTCAATGCTAATTTAAGAATGTGTTTTAATTCAATTTTTTTATTATTTTAATAGCGTGAATATGTGTAAAATAGTTATTTTTTTTTTTTTAAAAGACATTATTTTTTAAATATAAAAAAAATCTAAAAACCCCTAAAAAGTCAATCATTCCTAAGAATTTGCTTCTACAACATTTAAATGATAGTATTCAATCACAAAATCATTTTTATAGATTATAAAGTTAAAATTTTCATATGTTACATTATAAAATTGATTTTTAAAAGTAAATAAATAAATAAAATGTATTTAGTTGATAGATAACCAATGAATATAGTAGTATTTTTTATTTTGGTAAAAGTGGTAAATATACCACAAAAAAAAATTTTATTAAATTTTTTTTTACAAACCTGGTTCAAAGAGCACCAGTAGGAAAGAACCAGGCAAACAAAACCTATGGTCTTGCTCCGAAACATAAAAAAAAATAGGTCACATAGACCACAGAAGAATTCAAAGTTAAAACCAAACCAATTATTGCACCACAATGTTACAGAAAAATATCCCCTGCCCATAACCCAAAAATAAAAAATCAAGGACCCACAGGCCCTATGGGCATTACAAATAAATTGTCCCAAGACCCAACAATCCCAATAAACCAGAGGAAGGCCTTCCAAAAACTCTCCAGGTAGTCATAGACAGTCAGAAGAAGAGAAGGTGCCTCCATATCCTCACATTGGAAAGAAGGGGGGGTAAGAAGAAGGGGACCCAAGGGATGCAGATGTCGTTGTTGAAGATAGTTGTCTCTCATCCACCTACTGAACGTAAATGGTTGATCCTCCATACATAGTGCAAGAATTTAAAGGGGATTACACACCCAGAGTGGCGCACCTGCACCAAGAGAAACTCTACCTTTGGCTAAAATCCATATTAGTACCACTGATATAGAAAAACTGAAATCCATGAAGCAAGAATATAATCTGAAACACACAAAAATAGTTAAGAATATTATAAATCAACATGGTAAGTTAGTCTCAAATAGAAATATCAAGATTTACCAAATGTGACAAAGAATTCATATCCACTTCTTGAAGCGAGAATGAGTCATCAATCGCCTTATTTTCCAGAAAATCAGCAACTACATTTGCCTCTCTGAAACAGTCTGTAAGATCAAAGGATTAAAAGGATGTTAATATTTTGAGGACCAAATCCATTATGTATCTTTGTTTCCATGAGGAATTATTTCTATAGGTGATTATATTATAGGTCACCATTGAGTCCCCCTCAATTATGATCTTAGATATCTTCATGGAGATAGCAATAGAAAGACCAAAGAAAAGAGTTTCCACCTCTACTACATCGTTGGAGTCTGAGGGAAGCTTTTTGCAAGCTTCTCTAATAATGTTCCCCTCAAAATTTCTAAAAACAATCCCCACTCCTGAAATGCCTGGATTTCCCCTAGAGGCACCATCATAATTCAGTTTCACAAAACCAGAAGGAGGAGTAGACCAAGTAGCATTAAGGCGGGAGGAGGAAGATGAGCAAGAAGCTCAACATCCATGAGGCGGAAGGGACTGAAGAAGAGTCCAATTGTCATGAATAAAAAAATCCCAATTAGTAAAATTATTATTTCTCTTGATCAATTTAACCTAATATGTAAGCATCACTTCAGATATAGACTTTTCTATTTTTCCAATGACCTCGATCCATGAAGTAGATTTTCCTCTAAATACTCTTTCATTTCTCTCAAGCCAAATATTCCAGATGACTATAGAGGGGCTCACCTGCCAGAGAGGTGCAAATGTGGAAGAATTGTGAAAAAAAGGCCAAGCTTTGAAGTGATCACAAAGATTAGGGCCAATAGTTGTACACCACCTGAACTTGTGAATAAGCCAATACCAACAATCAAGAGCAAAGGGGCAGTGAAGGAATAAATAATCAGAAGTTTCCATAAATTATCCACATAAAGTATAGGGAAAAATAGTGGTAATCCCCAATCTATCAAGCCTGGCCCCAGTGAGGACCCTATCCTGGATGGCCAACCAGGAAAAGACCCCCGCCTTAGGAAGATATGTAGGTCCCAATAAAATTCTAACATGCCAAGAATCAAAAGATTGAAGATGGAAATTTGAGTCATAACTGGCATTAACCGTGTATTGGCCAGAAGGGGAACCTAACCAAATAAGTTCATCCTCAAGAGGAGAGAATAAAATAGGTTTAGAGCTAAGTTCTTTATGAAGTTTTGCTGCCAAATTTGAAAAATCATTTAGGACAGAAAGATCTTTCCAAACTACAAGACCATCCCGAATATCTAAATAATGACAAACCTAGTCACCCCAAATTTGTTTAAGATGAGCATCTAAGGGATGCCACTCCTAGATTTTAGATAAAGGTGTGTGCCCATTCCACGAGTCCTCCCAGAACCGCGCTTTTGACCCATCATGTATTAACCAAGAGAGGGAGGGTAGGATGAGCTCTCGATAAGAAACCATGAAATTCAACATGTCAGACCCCCGAGGTAAAACTAAAGTTGTAAAGATTATTTCCCTTTCATCAGAGTCAAGGTACTTTAATCTCATTAATCTGGCCCATTTAGAATTTGGGTTTTGGTATAATTTCCAAAGAAATTTAGCACCCAATGCTTTATTAAGTAAATGTAGATCCCTAATTCTAGCACCCTGGATGGATTTAGGAGTAGAGACCTTAATCCAAGCAAGAAGGGGTAACTTTTTCTTTTCAGTTACATTGTCATCCTGAAGAAATTCCCTTAAGATGGGCTAGAGTTATTCAATTGAATGCTTGGGAATCTTTATGACTGACATAAGATAAATTGAGATGGCATTTAAGATAGATTTAATCATCAGTAACTTGCCAAATAAAGTCAGCCATTTATGCTTCCATGACAGAATCTGTTGAGAAATTGCAGAAAAAATCTTATCCCAGAAATAATGTTTTTTTGAGCTAGAATAGAAGGGGACTCCAAGATATCGGCAAGGAAACTCCCCCAAAGAGAAGCCCCAAAATTTAGAAAGACTATTTTGAACTAAAGGGGTAACATTTAAGAAGAAATTTTTTGATTTTCCTGGATTAATTAATTGCCCAGATGCCATCGAATAATCATCGATGATTTGTTTAATAACTTGAGCTTCCATGATGGTGGATTCTCCGAATAGAAGAGTATCATCCGTAAAAATATTATGTGTATAGGATTCATTTCAATCATTCAAGGAGACACCTTTCCAAATCCCAACCTATCTAGCATAACCTATAGATCTACTAAGCCCCTCAGCCATTGGGATGAACAGGAAAGGGGAAAGGGGATTCCCCTTCCAAATACCTCTAGAAGATGAGAAAAAACCTCTAGGGGACCAATTAATAATAACAAAGAATGAAGGAGAAGATATGCAGGCTTGGACTATTTTACCCAATTTATGTGAAAACCAAACCTAGTGAGGACCATGAGAAGAAAGTCTCAGTCAACACGATCATACGCTTTCATCATATCTAGCTTAAGAACCATAGCTGATTGGTTATGTAATCGGATAGAGTGCAAAATTTCATGAGCCATAATAGAACCCTCCAGAGTTTCTCTCCCAGGCACAAAGCCCCCTTGTTCCTCAGAGATGATTCTAGGAAGGACCTTGGCCAACCTGACAGAAATAGCTTTGGTAAAAATTTTGTATAGAGAATTACAAAGCGAGATAGGACGAAAATCAGAAAATGATTTAGGATCATCTTTTTTGGGATGAGAGAAATACAAGTATGATTAAGCTCTTTGAACACGGTTTTTTTAATCCTAGCTCCCTCTAATGCAAGTAAAATATAATTTCCCAAAAAATCCCAACATTTTTGAAAGAAAAGCATGGTGAATCCATCAGGACTTGGGGCCATGGAAAAAATAATTTCTTTAAGCTCATTCAATGTAAAGGGATCCATAAGCATAGTATTATCTGCCTCAGAAACACAATGTGGGATAGAATCTAACAAAGAATTAGAACAATGAACTTGTTTCTTGGTTATAAAATTTGAGAAGAAGGAAACACCCTCATCAACGATGTCATTTTCATCTTCTAATTTCCCACTAGAGGATTCAATGTAAACAATTTTGTTTTTAAGACGTCTAAGCTTAGTAGAAGCATGAAAAAACTTTGTGTTTCTATCCCCATCTGCAAGCCAAGTTTCCTGAGATTTTTGTTTCCAGTAAATCTCCTCTCTGAGAATTACTTCCTCTAGAGAACATCTGATATCTTTTTCTAGTGCAAAATATTGGGCATCCATTCCATTGCGAATAATAAAGTCATTAACTATGGCCAATTCTGACTGCAATCTAGTTTTCTCCTGAAAAATGTTCTTAAAGGTATTAATGTTCCAATCTTTGATCTTAATTTTTAACAACTACAATTTTTTTACCAGTCTAAATATTCGGGTGCCTTTCATATATGGAGAGTTTAGTCACCATTGTTTCAACAAAGGAATAAACTATGATCTCATAACCACATTGACTCAATCTTGAAGGAGCCTTTTCAGAAAGAAGAGGATTCTGATAAATGTAACATAATTGGAAAGTGATCAGAACCAAAGATAGGTAAAATGAGTGAGTGGTAGTCTATTTCACTCTGAAGCCATAAATCAGAAATAAGAAAACAATCCAACCACTCTGCAATGTTACAAAAATCCACGCGACGATTTGTCCGGGTGAATTTTCCCACCTTGGGAGAGACATCCATAAGATCATTATCATAAATAAACTGATTAAAGTCCATCATCACCTTTGGAGAAGGATTAATCCCACCACATTTCTCATTTTTATTAAGGACATCATTAAAGTCCCCTCCCAAGATAATCAAATCCCCTTGGAGTGCATGTATCAAATCACCCAGAAAGGTCCATAGCTTCATTTTTCAATAATGGGAATAGGGCCATAAATATTAAACAACTAGAAGGACAATTTAGAAGAGCAACTCTCAACTAGAGAGAGCAACCAATATTTACCAGATGAAATTTGTTCCAAAGTTACCTTGAGTGGGTCTCACAAAACTGCAAGACCCCCCGAGGCACCATTAGAGGGGGAGGCCCAAAAATTACCCAACTTCCAAGAAGTAAACAATTTTATGGCAGCTTCATTAGATAATTTAGTTTCTTGGAGAAGAGAAATATCAAATTTAGAATTAAACACTTAACTCATGATGAGCCGCTTCTTGTTAGGGGCCTTTAAGTCCCTAACATTCTAGGAAAGAACTCTCATGGCTCTAGAGGGGAATTCTTAGCTCCCCTCCTGTCTTGAGCATTTACTAATTTCTGTCCTCCAACATACTCAGGTTGGAGACTTCTTTCGACCTTAGTAGCCCTCGTAGTAGGAGGGCTGAAAAACACTTTATTTTTCCCATTCTTGTGGATAGTTAATGAAGGGAGTAATGTTTTTAGAATCCCAGCATTAATCTCTTCCCTAAGTTTAGATACACTTGAAGGTCTCCCTCTTCGTTTAGCAAATGAAGGAGGGGACATTTTTTAGGAAGGAGATTTGAAGATGGAACAAGATGAAGATTGAACATTCTTATTAATAATACCATCTAGAGAAGGTGAAAATGCAATGGGAACCTCTTGTAGAGATAAATCCACATCTGGAGATAGCATCTCATAAGGATTTTTGGTCTTAGGAATTTCACCCTTGCATGTTAACCATGTCAAAGAGGTGTCAAAACAATCAATAATAGAATAAGTGATCTTCTCATTCAAAATAACATTGACTTCCTTAGCAATATATTCCACCCATGAAACCGCTTGAAGATATGGTTTGATTAAAAGTGGATTGTCTACTAAACCTTCCTTATGATCTCTTGTTTGAAGGGGTTGCAGACTATGAGTAGTTGATGGAATATAGGGAACAATGGTAAGTGCAATAGAAAGAGAAGTGGAAAGAGAAAGGTGCTAGTAGGATTGAGGAGAGGGTAATGAAGCAGGAGTAGGGGGAGAAGATGGGAGGGGAGCAGCATGAGATGAGCCTCCAACCGTCGAAAGGATGCGAGCAAGGGAGATGCAAGGAGATATGTTAGTAATAGAAGCTGAAGGAGCCTGGACAAAGGAAGAGGGGGAAGAACACAAAATATGCAAAGGTGAGGGGGAAATGAGTGAGGTGGATATGGGGAGGAGTGATGTGGCTAAAGGAAAGGAGGTCATAGGTGGGACAAAAGAAACAGAGGGATCAATTTGAGGAGAAGGGACGATGGAAGGCTCTTGATAGTGCTGGGCTACTGAGATAGCAGGGATAGGGGATGAATCGATCAAAGGTGGAGGAATGATACAGGAAGCTTGGGCCAGTTGCATGTCAAGTATCGTGGGAAAGGAAAAGGATACACTAGGTAGGGAAGTGGAAGGAGCTGGGTGATCAGACGAAGGCCTCGACATATTAATATCAACATCTACGTCGGAAGCCCAAACAAATAAATCACAATCAATGGAAATTACTGGTTTAACCAAAAAAGCATCATCTCTAACAATGGATTGTCTCTAGTTACCAAAAGGGCAATTAAATTTACAAAAAGAAGGAATAATCATTGATTTAGTTGCAAGGACACATACCAGGGTATAGAGTTTTTTCTCTTTCAAACATCGATCAGTTCTAACAAAGGTACCAAAAGAATTCCCTAGTGTCGTTAAAATACGCAAGTCATTAAACTCATAGGGCAGATTAAGGAGTGAGAACCAAATGGGAGATTCTCGAGAGAGGATTTGCCCAGGTTGAAAAAAGGGCTTCCATGGAGAGAGCAATACAACATTATCCTGCAGATTAATATATGGCCTAGTTAATGAATGCTCATTAGCCTCAATAGTATCAAAAATAATTACAAAGGTATCTGATGATAGAACCTAAAAATATAAAATGCCAAAAATTTCAAATCTAATTTCCTTCAACAATTTAGATGAGAAGTTGATTTCCCCCATACCTTAATAATCACGCCTCGATCTGTTAAATCATTACCGCGCCAGAACTCTAAAGTGTTTTCAATAATAATCTCTAGGATAGGGTTCCATACTTTCTTCATTTTTAAACCATCATGATTATTCATAGGCAGCATAAAGACTACTTCTCTATCATTGACAGTCATATTCTTATCATTATCAATTGCCCCCATTAGAGTTTAACCTTGATTGGGGACAAACTCGCCTGATACAATGAAGAGGATTTGATAACACCCTCCCGACTATGACTAGAGGATCCAACATGGCGAGGGTTTCGAAACCATTTCCAAAATCCTAGCGGAGAGCCATTACTCACTGTAGGGAAAATAAATCTGCCATAGAAGCCCCAGAATTGAAAACATCCACCCATTTCCCATTCTTGAAAACCCATTGGGGAATTTTTTTTCATGCATTGTATGATTTTGAACATCTTGGAAATGATTCTGAAAACTAACAAAATATGTTGATCTCAAAGGACGCTTAATTGCCATGTCCCTCTAATGCCCTTTGTGAAAAAACTCATTGAGGCATAGAGATCGTAGGGAGATTTGCGACATCAAGGTCATCAAAGGGCAGGTTGCCCCAGCGAACCTTCACAGTCATGATTCAGTATTGCCAGCAACGATTATATTTTTAATGAACAAACTAACACTTATAACAAATGTGTGTCAATAACAATAGTTCTTTTTTTTTTTTTTTTTTTTTAATGAATCACCATTCCATTATAACAGATAACCACGAATTTAATCAATAAAGGGAATCGTTACCTACCTCACAACCACAAATGGATGATGGCTACCAATGGGTGATGCCCAGATCTAGAAGATGGAGGGCTGTTGGAAGGTGTACAGCTAGAGATGTTTGGATCTGTTGTTGTAGTGAAACGATCTCCTGCTAGAGTGAAATGATCTGCCCTTAAATTGTCTTGATCTTGGCTCTGAATTTATGGTTGTTTTATCCCTTATCAAACACTCTTTTTCTGTAATTTAGTCTCTCTTCTTCCTCTACGGCTCGGATATAATCTTGCTACATTCGACAGATTTAGCAAACCTTGAAACCATACTACCGATGCCAAACCTTCAGCAGAGTTGCAACCGCTATTGTCTCCAACTAGGGTTTATTTTTCTTCCAGACAAAGACTGGTGATCTACTCCGCTTAAGGTCTATGCATAGTTGTCTAAAATTTACTCGGTATGTCTGCCGTTTCCTGCGATTGGTAAAAACTTTCCTATCTTGGACATTTGCATCAATAAATGCTATAATTGATTGACCATATGTTAATGCCAAAAAAAGATCAGTACTGCGCCTATATTTTTTCTTGCTTTAACCGTGGAATAGAAAACTTGAATTGTGTGGTCGTGCCTCTAAAGTTTTGTTATCGCTGGTTGTCGATTGACACACCCACAAGCACAGAGTAAGAGTCATCTGCAACAGACTCTCCACCTCTGACACTTCCGCTTTGACTCTAAATTCAATTCTTCTCACACATCTCCTGTCATCTGATCTTCCTCAATGAATCACTATTCTACTCCACAACACAAGAAATCAAAGTTTGTGTCAATACTTATTGTGTACTGGTTGGCGATCAATTCTCTTGTATTTGGCGATTAATGACCCCGAACGAAGACCTAGCAAGATTAGTTTGATTCGATGCTGCTAAATGTTTTGATTTTTAATTCCCTTTGATTTTCGCACCTTGTAATGTCTGCTCTGCTTTGAATATAATAGTATTGCTTGTTGCAAGTACAATAATAAATCAAGAAATTTGTAATTAGTTATAATTATAATTATATATGTAAATTTAATTTTATATTTATAATAAAATATTAAGTATATTATAATTAATAGTTATTTAATAAAAATTAAATTATTATAAATTAAAAATTAAATAAGAAACTTTGTATAAAATCTTTAAAATAACATTTAATAAGTTATGTTTGTATATATTATAGTTTCATTTCTATAGTTATAATTATAAAAATTTAAAATAAAGTTATATATTTTAAATGTAAGGTGGAATTCAATAATAAATAAATTCTAAAATTATATAATATTGCATATATGATATAGTACTTTATATTATATATATTATAGAATAATATATATTATATATTAGAAATTTTATATATATATATATATATTGAAAATATAATATAGTAAATATTTTAGAATATAAATAGTTATATATTATAATATCGTTCAAATATATTGAAATTAAATTTTGTAATGAAAATAGCATGTTTATAGTAATAAAATATAAAATATAGTATTTCATAAAAATATACTATATTGTAAATTAAAAAACAATTTGAAAATAAATTAAATGATCTATGAATTATACATTACAAAACTATGGTTAAAATAAAATCAACAAAAAAATAATAGAAACTCTCTGAAAAAATGGGTGGTATAACACCAAACCAGTGAATGCAATAGTATCTACGGCAACCACAATCCATAACAATGTTGTTAGAATGTTTTTGAATAAGATTATGTGCAATGCTTTTGGATAAGATTGCATGCATGCTTGTGAAAATACATACTCACAATCTTAACCGGAAACATTCTAACAACATTCAATTATGTAGTTAAGTAATTCATATTATCATAGTCTATGATTAAACATGTCACATTTTCACATGAATGGAGTTGCGATATCATATTATGGCATTGAGAAAAGAATTTTTAATCACCCTTTATGTATGTTGAATATCTAACATGTTTCCTCCATTTCTCATTTTTGAGAAATAGTTATAACTATTTGTTATTTATTTTTAATAAGCTACTCATTACATTTATTTTCTCTATCATGCTCTAATGGAGTACTCACAAAAGAAAAGAAACACAAGAATAATCTAAGAATGACTCGTTAATTTTCATGGACCAAATATCATTTTGAAATGTCTAAATATTTAATTTTCATATTGGCTAAAATGCCCATATACTTTGAAATACATGCTCTTTTTAGCATGCACCTTAAAGTGGGGGAAAAATATAACGAAAAAATATACATACCCATGTCAAATCTCATTTAGTTTTAGACCAATTTTGATGGAATGTTTTAATACAACTACATATTGACAAGTGACACATTTTGTTGTGTTAAGTTTAGCTCGTGACTCGATACCATTCCCCATCTACTTCATCCTTATTTGCACCTATTCCAATAAATTGACCTTATCCCATTCCATTTGTGAAATACTCTACATATTTTCTATTTATTAATGAGCATTAGCAATTATTTAAATTATATATTTTGTTAATCACCTTGATCTTGATCATTTTCTCCACTTGGTTCACTTAATTGGATTGAACTTGAAGTTTAAATGTTCATATTTTCACTCTGAAATTCTAGCCCATTTGTGCTACCCATTGTAAGCCAACTTGGTACACATTTTTCTAACTCGTTATTATGCCTTGATATTTAAAGATATTTAATGTGGAATTCATTTGTATGCAAGCACACTTTATCTGCAAGGGAGACAAGATCATAATTTGGATCAGAATCATATAGCCTATTAACATGCTTCTTCCTATTGTCTTTGATTATTCTCTTAACACGATCAAAGCAATCCATTCATTAGATTAATCTAGGAAAATTTGACCTTGTCAAATCGCTAATCTCCCCAAAGGTGTTTGTAAACACCACCTTGACATTCAATGACAAGGCAAAAGTGAACATATACATTGTTGTCAACATTCTATTAGTTTGAATCTACATGAAAATTGAGATCTACAACACTCTATTGCAATTGCAACACTTGAGATCAATCCACCAAATTTTGAGACCAACCTTGTTCAAATGTCATCACTCTTTCAAATTTTAAGACTTGCAATTTTGAGTTGTAGTTCAAAAGTAATTATCAAGATAGCGGACAATTATCTATCGACTGTCAAAATCAACAACAATTTATTAGTATTCTTGAATTCAAAATGAGATGGATTAACTAGAGCTTGAACATTAAACCTCCTTAACATCTATAGAAGTACTCCACCAACTAGACTATCATTTTTTTTATAAGATAAAAATGTAAATAACTATTTAATATTTAAATTACAAAACTCAAAAACTTCTTAGAATCATATTAACTATACATATATGATCAAATTATGTTCTTTATTTGAAATTAATAAGCTTCATATAACCCAACAAATTTATACATTTCAAATTGATGATTCTACTGGCCATTTATACATCAATCATAATTCTATTGGTGATTTACAATATAAATATTATGATTCCAGTTTTCATTTCCTATATAAATATCACAACTAGTGTTTATTTCTTAATATATTATAGTGTTTATTTTTATACTAAATTATGGTGTTTATTTTCATGAATTTATATTAGAGCACTTATAATTGTTATTTCTATGTATTTATATTACAGGGTTTTATTCCATGTATCGATATTGTGGTGTTTATTTCTTATTTATTTCCTAACCAATTTATTTTGGCTTTTCTAAGTATCATGATTATAGCATTGTGACATTTATTTCCTAATCATGTATCTAGATCAGTGATTGTTTCTAATTCATATATCCATATCATGATTTTTATTATCTGCTATCCATCTACTCCAATTTGGTGTTTGCCCAGTTAATCCATTTTGACCTTCCTATTCATTTGGATAATTGCTTATTCCCATTCAAAATATCTCAACCATGTATCTAAATTGTATCATTTATTTCCTCACCGATCTATTTTGATTTTCCTATGTATCATGATTACGATATTTATTTCCTACCCATAAATCTAAATCATGATGTTTGTTTCCTACCCATATTCCTAGATCATGCTGTTATCTCTTAATGTCTGTTTTATAGTCGGTTCCCCTCACTGGTCCATTTTGCAGCCAGAATCGTGTATAGACTATGTTAATGGTTTAATTTGGATCCAACTTGAGCTATCAATCATTTATGAGATTAGGTTTTAAAGATTTATTCGTGGGTAAGCTTGACATTTCAACTTCAATTCTAAGTCCTCCCAAATACCCATATAACTGCTTTACCAAACTGGCTTTCAATTATTTGTAAGTTAAGAATTTGAAATTCAAACAACTATTTAAAACTTAATATTTTAGATTCAACCCAACAATAAGAGAAAAAATCGAGTACTACATAATAAGGGAAATCTCAAAACTGTCTGATACAATTCGTATACTCAAGTTTTGTAAAGTTTCATAGAACGAGATCTCGCGTGGCCCCTGACAAGAAAGACTTCAAAACTCCAGAATCGATTTTGAAATACCCAAATGTTTTAACTGAACTTCATTTGAGGTGAGTGATTAACACGGATTGACTTCTATACACTATGCAAATATGAAGCAAGACATTGGCATTCAGAGTTTTTATAGAACAGCAGTTATGTTGTTTCTATTGATTGCATCCACATAATTTATTGCACAATCTGTCCATTTTGTAAATTTTTTAAAAAAAAGGGGGTAAACACTTTGATCTGGAGTTATGAATCTGTGAGGCCACAAATGGGGGACCTCATCCCCAATAGGATTTGAACTTTGATGACAAAAACAACACAACTTAACCATCACAACATGCAAACATTGGCGTCCATTTTTGTAAATTACACAAATATGTAATTTTAAATTACATACAACCTGTTTGCCTAAATGCAATCACAGATCTGTACAAAGATGAAGATACCATACCAAGTTTTGAAGCTAAAATAGTTTAAATTATTAGCATGAACAAACATGAAACCTACACTGAGTTGAAATTTGGAAATACTGGTGCAAAACATATAAGCCCTGAATGCATTTAGTTTCGCACCTCCATTACACTGATATTATGCATTCTCATAGAGTTTGTCTACGGGGAGCTTATTGCTCATGTTAGCAATGCCCGGAGATCCGAACAATCAGGGAAAGGTTGTTTTGGGTGACAGCATTTCTTTCAATGCATTTTTTATCACAGATTCGTTGGCTGTGTTTGCTTCACTCTTGGTTGCTATGTTTCTCGCCGCCGACCTGCAAATGTATAAAATAGTCGCCCGGTTGATGGAAATCATTGTGGGGTTGGCTGCATTGTGCTTCCTTTTGGCTCTCTTCGCTGCTGGGTTTGCTGTCATGATCCCTGCTGTCAAGTGGGTTGGACTGTGTTTTGCTGCTGGAGGTGCCATGGTAGTGGCATTTTTATCTACCCAGCTTTCTTTCACAGCACTCAACATAATTTGCCTCGCAGTGTTCAAATGTCTCAACAACACCAAGGGCTCATGCTGTGTAATATCAGTGTAATATGTAATTTTAAATTGTGAGCAACCTGGTTGCCCAAATGCGATCACAGATCTGTACAAAGATGAAGCTTCCATAGCAGGTCTTGAATCTAAAATTGTTTAAAATTATTAGCATGAATAGACATTATACCTACACTAATAGAAATTTGTAAATACTGGCACAAAACACATGAGCACTGACTGCATTTAGTTTTTCACCTCCATTACAAATATAAGGTTACATTCAAATGAAACAGAATTCGGACTAATGAACTGGGACTTTATCTAGCAGAGAGGAGTTTGAGGGTCCGTTACATTTCAATCTTGTGATAAATAAAGTAAGTGGAAACGAATGAAAAGGGAGCACAAGCACACCTTAACTCAAAAAATCTAATGTGCATCCATGCTAGCCATTATTTGTAACCAAACAAGTATCTAATAGCATTAATACAAACCGAAACAACCCTACTCAAGTAAAACATTATACAGGAAAATAATAAGCATATCCCCAGTTACAAATCATTGTATACTTTGGATGACGATTCGCCCGATGAAATTGCTGCAACGTAACATTCGTAAGATCTTTAGCTTCCACCCCAAGTGCATGCATATTTCAATGTCAACAAAACATGCTCACGTTATATATAGTAATCAAATAGTTCCTTCAACAATTCTAAATGCTAATATATAAATCCTTCTAAAAGCATGAACATTTTAGGAGTTCCAAATTTATTACTGAGTATATCATTTTTGCGGGGTGTGGCCCAACTGTGATGTATGCAGATCTCTCACACAGTTGCACCATTGGGCAGCTGGGTCAAACTGTATGCAAAAAGCTTGCCAAAGGTATACAATATCTATACTGTATGAAATCTGATTATGCATTCTCATGCAAAGAGAAAGAACTTATTGAGCTCCCTTAAATCAGTTGCAGAATACAATGCAGAATATGCACGGATGAGATCCTCACGAGTTCATTGCATACTGGTTGAAGGCTAAAAGTAAAACCGAAATGGAGAATTTACCTTTATTGCAATTAAAAACACATGTTTCTAAAACAAACTTTGTTGAGGTAACATTTTCGAAGAAAGTATCAACACTACCATAATCTTTGAAAATGTTTGAGATCCATTTTACAACAAATAAATCTAGCTTTGGGCAATATATGTATTTTAAATCCAGAAGAAAGTTAGGCAGGCAGGCAGGCAGTCAACTAGCCAATGCAAAGGAAACATAAGCTATGAAATACAATGACATGTTAACATAAACAAGTAACAAGTTAAAATTTAATGTTAACAGGGTGAAAAAACTTTAAGAAACATTGTGTTATCGTCTATTCCTCCTATGGAACAGTCACTAATATTTGATTTGCATGAAATTGCAGAGTAATGGAACCTAAAATCTAGAAAGCGTAAAAAAAAATGTAGCCAAATAATCCTACAACCAGCTTAAAGGATATGGATAGCTCTAAACCGTGAGGTCAAAATTAAAAGTCATAATTCTGACCACAAGAGATAGCTTTCATAATGGGAGACAGACACACTGTTGGCTCTCCTGACTGATACTAAAATCCAGAAAACAGGACTAACTAAGAGATATCCTGCACATTCTGCATTTATAACACTATAGTTTGCAGCTTAATATGTTCATCTCAAAGTCAAAATAACCAAAAAGCAAACTAAATCCAAGTAGTTGGAAATTGAATTCTGATAAATTAGAAAAATCCATTCGACTTAACCAAACACAATAATTAATGCTACAGCAAAAATGCAAGGCATAAAACTTCAGCTGCTGTGTCCTCTTCCCCAACTAGTCCGCAGAGATAAACCATAGTAGCTGCAAATGCCAACTAAATTCTTCAATGCAATGGTTGAAACCTACTTCCTTGAAATAGAACTAAAAGCATTTTTCAGCTTAGTTAACAGCAAGAAGCAATAAAAAAAAGTAAACTTAACTCATGCCGATTGATGTCAAGAAAATTGTCACCACAACATATTCTGGAAAATGGACACAGGAAGTGTAGACAGTGATAGGCATCCAGAATAGCTCAAATAGCTAAATTACAACACAAGCATAATAGTTTATTGCTGGCAAAAGACTTCTAACAGCATATACGTAGCCAAGAAGCACAAAAACACCTATGAAAAAAAAAACCATGCCTTCGAAATGGGGAGTGATGATAATTTAAAGCATTGAATGTGCTAAAGAGTTATCAATAGCATGTTGCTAGTCAGAATAAATAATATACTGTAATTTGTATTTGCACAACGTCAATGGATTTGGATCCATGAATGCACATTGATAACAATTGGACATGTCTGTGAAATCAGAGCAAATAGACCAAAAGGACAAAATGGTGTCCAGTCTGCCAAAAAAACCAGAAATTTTACCATTGATGTGATACAGTTTTGTACAAACAATGTAAATTTAATTCAAATAATGGAATATACCCAACGATCTGAGATTGCAAAGGAATACCATGCTACAATCCACAAACTCAAATCTCCACCATTTTCATCTGATTGGAAGGCTTCACATTACTTTTCTAGATGTGACTGTTTAACCAAGAAAAGAAAGGGCCTGTTTTCCATTTTAACCTGTTTCCCAAGCAAGTCCTCAACATTGACAATATGTCTGATTGCACCACCTTCAATCCCAAAAACAGCATGTAATTCCCATCTGTGATTTAGTTCTTACACCTAAAACATCAATGCAAAAATGTCCATGTCAGTTTGCTCTTTGCTCTGCAATGCTCCTGTAAAAAGGGGGCAAGCAAAATTGCCAGAATTGAGGCAATGACCGGACAGTTCAAAAGTGATCACAAAAAGTAACCTCCTCCTTTCCCTAAGAGTGGGAAGTATTCAAATTCCCCTCTATTGGCTCAACTGTCAATGCATTCATAAGTAAAGATATATGAGACATTTTCCAGGTAATTTACAGTTTAAATTCCTCCAGCAGAAAAACAGCATTTCCAATCTCTGCATGTAACTTGACCAGAAGATTGAACCCATCTTTAGAAAGAAAAAACAAGTTTCCTGATCCAGCTGAAGGGGCAGTGAAATATTTTCGGAACATCAATTTCTCTCTTTCTTGACAGAATATTTTTTTCTTTTTCTTTTGCAACAATGTAAGCTTGGCATTGCTTTGGGAAGATAGAAGATTCAAGAAAAAGAAAGGTATGACAGAGAAGATTTAGAACCTTAATTCCTCGTCAGCTACACGCAAACAAATTTTTTCCAGCTGCAAGGGCCAATCTTCCCCAAGCTGCTGAGGATTCAACTCCATTGCCACCTTAAACTCTTGCAGGGAAATTGGAGGCTGACTCCTAGCTTTCTGCGCAACTTCCATAGAAATACCTGTGCTTTGCACAGGCATAGAATGGCCAGGCCAGACCCCATTCACACCATGTCCTACCTTACAAGGATTCTGCTTGGAAAGCGCTAGCTTGTCTTGCTCGTGACAGGACCTTGCTCTTCTCAAGTCTATGGCAGACTTGATCAAGTTTTTCAAGTGGGTATCCACTGCATGATTCAGCAAATTAGCAGAATTGAAGGACACATTTTGGACACCCTCAGATGATCCTCTCTGCTCCATTTTCTTTTGCAAAGTCTCACTATCTGGTAACTGTTCATTGCTGACAAAATCTTCATGTCGATGACTTGATGGTGTAAGATAACTTATTGGGCTGTTGTAGGAAGATCTCCGAGCCGCGCCAACACTTCCTGAGCAAAATGGAACTCCTAAAGGAGCACGCAGTGGACTTTCAACCCTGATGGTAGACTTGTCATCATCATCCTCTTGTTCAACTTCTTCTCCATCTTCCACAGTTACAACCTCAACAGAAACGTGCTCTTGTGGAATTGGACTCTTAATGCGCTGACGCTTTGGAGAATGCAGAATAAAATTATTAATGTCAGCCTTAGGCTGCTCAGCTGCACCAGAAGAGCGCAATGGCCTATATAGATCACAGGAATTGACCCCCCCATTTTCTGAACCTTTGACTGCCACTTCATTGTTAACAGGTCCCAATGGTGCACTCAGATCTGTTTTCCCATGAGGACCAAGAGGACTTGGTCGATCCCTGCCCTTGCGATCCCTTGTACTCGACCTGCCCCTCCGAGGTGACTGAGGAAATGCATCCCCATTTGGCCAAGCTGTAGAATTTGGAGCTGGAAGAATACCAGTTGGAGATACAGATGGAGGCAAAGTATTCTGCAGTGAACCATCTTCACTCGCAATGGATGAAGAGTTTGAACTAGGTCTTTTCCGAACACCTTTCACGGGCTTTGAAGTGCCCTGCAGAGCTGGAGATGGGGGCTCATTACTCTGAGATGCATTTTTTAAAATGGCTAGAATAATCTGATTATGTAAGCTAATGTTCTCTGCACCAATGGTGGGTTTGCAAAGCTTGTCAAACTCAACCTTGTTGAGCTTGTGGCTGAAAAAATACCTCTTGAGAAGCCCAAAATATCTCTCGGCCCTCTCATGGCCTATTCTCTTCTCAATCTGAACCTTCAATTCCAAAATATTAACCCGGGAAGGTTGTGGTTGCTGGGGGAGTGGCATTTCAATATTAAAATGCCATACAAGCAACTGGGTTTCAAAGATTACGACTTTCAAGTACCACAACTACAACTACCAGTTAACCCACCCCTGTTTCTTCTGAAATTAGGGTTAATTGTAGTTGCTACTGCAATTCCCCGAAAACCCCAAAATCAAAACCGGCATCCCAAAATACTCCCCCACTTCACAAGACCTCACTGGCCATTGGCCGAAGAGGAAAAAAGGGGGAAAAAACCCGGTCTTGATGTTATGAAATTTTGCTGCTGTTATTCCTACTGGGTGTCTTTTTTTTCTTCTTCTTTTTGGGTATTGTATTGAACTGTATTGTATTGAGGTCAATATGGATCTGCTACTTGGAAAAACATACACACCCAATTCAATCCGAAGAGACCAACAAAAAACCCATTTGCAGCAGTAATTCTCTCGTACTCACAAATCATTCAAACTGAAGGAAGCTCCCGAAATACATAAACATACGTGAAAATCATACCTCTTTTGAGCTTCTCGAAGATAATATTTCTGAAGACAAAATCACCCAATTTGGTCTGCCCACTACAACCCCAACTCAATTGTACTGAAATTTGTTCCAGTGCCGCCAGAACCTGAAATTATGTTGCTCCTCCGAACTTCTTGGAGATTCCCGACATGGCACCACAACAGTCAGCTGCTTCTTCTGCTTCTGCTTCTCGATCGCTGCTACTGCTCTCTTTCTTCTTCTGCGGCTGCATAATATAAATAATCCTTCGACTCTTCTTCTCGTTTCCCCCTTCGCTTCCTTCCTATTATTTCTTTTTCCAGCTTTTGCTTTTCTAATATTTCGTCCAACTGAATTAGGCTATACAATTGCTGAGCTTTTTAAACTCTTGTTCGGACAAATTTTTCCTCCTACACTATGTGTTTTCTTATTTGAGCGAGGGCATTATTCTAATTAAAATGATTTAAAGATAATCTAAATAACAAAATCTTAGGAAAAAACATAGCTAGTAATTTTAATATCTTTGCTAGAGAAAATGCAAAATTGAAGTAACAAATGACACCATAAACTTATAATTATTATGGATATGGAGTTCTATAGGTTATCTTATGTACTTCATCTATTAATTTGATTCAAACATTATAATAAATGTTATTGTAAAAAAATTGTAAAAAAAAATTGAAAACTTATGATAGAGTTCATAATCTTGAAAAGTTCAGAGAGAGATTAGAAAAAGGAGAAACAATATTATCTTCCCTCATCCTCCCTTTTATCTTCATGAATATTGATCAAACATCTCTCTCAAATAAGAAAAAATAATTGTATAATCATGTGAAATATTAAAAAAGTAATAATCAAAATAATAAATAATAAGAAGGAAGCCAGGTGAGAAACAAGAGTAATTATATAATGTTGTCACAACTAAAGTGAAATAAACAATAAGCTAATTACAAACAATTAAAAATAGAGAAATAAACCATTTGAAAATATAAGAGACTAATAAATCAAATAAAATACAATATTATTATGCTAAACAAGTGTACAATTATAAGGGTTGGGAGCTTTGCTCGATTTGCAAGAGCTTCTTGTGGTAGGCATGAGGCCACGAGGCCCCATCTCCCCCTAGCCTATGTGGTACAAGAGGGCCTATGAAATTCAAAATAATCATTTAACAAAAGTCTTTTATAATTCAAAGTGCTTATTATAATTAAATCAAACAAAGTGGTTATTAAATGATAATACAATATAAAAATGATTGAAGCACATCTAATTGTCACTTTTTATTCCTACAACCATAAATTCATTATAATTTAAGTATAGCTTAGATATAGAGAGGGATTTCATTAACTAAACATGGTTAGCCCTTCAAATCTCAAATGTGGGACTATGTCATCAAGGTAAATGTTATTGATCCTCTTGAGTGGGAGAGTAAAATTTCTTTAGTAGACATGATAAATGTAGTGTCATAAAATGTATCCTCATACATTTACTGTTGGCAAGAGTCAATTGGTAATGTATGGCATGTTGTCATTGATGACAACACTTAGTGAAAAATGGCTAAGTGTCCATCCCAAAATGCCAAGACCAAAAATTTCTTCAAAAAGATAGAACTCCTCCTAAGATAAGTATTCATTTTTCACACAACTCTTCTCCCCCTTTGACATCAATGGAAAAGGTGGTCAAAAAGACAAAATTCTCTACCAAAATCCTATATTGTTCGCATATTCACATAAGTTTGAAAATATCTGAAAAACTATCCTTTAAAGTGCCAAGATATGTGTTCCAAGTCTTTCTCAGACTATCCAAGATCTGAATCTTCCCACACAACATATAATTTTTTTCCTCAGCATGAATAAGATCAGGTGGGGGTGGAGATCTGCTCAGAATTTATGCCTCTCCAAGACTCCTCTATAAGGTATCCAACTTAGGAACAACGAATTTCCTTAGTTCAGTGAATCATCCAAGTACTCTTCTTCTCTCAACTTCCAAGATATTAATTTTATCATTCAACTTGACAACTTTAATCATATAATTAGAAGAAAATCCCTTTGATAAATCAAAGGCCTTTTCTCTGATACCAATTGTTGGGATTAGGAAGCACCGAGGGGGGGGTGAATCGGTGTAGCAATATCTTTAAACTTAATAAACCAAAGTCACAACTTAATCCCACAATTACATGATCTCCTAGGTCTGATAGCAGTGTTCCTAATTTTGTGCCACTTGATTTAACTGATCTTGCTCATCCTAGGGCTTGACATTATGTGTATAATTCTCTTCTCATTCTTTAGCCTCTAATCCAACCCTTTAAGACTGGACTAGGGTTTCTAGAGTCCTAGTCTTGGTGGACAAAGGTGGTAGGTGCTTCCCCTTTGACTATGGCATTAAGCGTCAGTGCCTAGCCAAAAATGGCCTACTATTGAATATGTTAACAGTCAAATTTTGGTAAGCGAGAAAATATTATCCATGTTAGCTTGCTTCAGCGTTTTTACATGTTTCCTTGAGGTTTAGTATAAAATGAGCCCCCCCCTCCTCATTTGAACATTAATCAATCAACAATCCACACATCACAAGTTATCTTCCATCAAGCATCGAGCAAGAGTTTGGGTCATTTCTAAGGCAACAAAGAAGGATATTCAAGTATTGAACATAGCATCATGATCAAGTTCTTATGTTTCCTCCATGAGTGAAGACATGCAAGAGATTCCTTCCTACCATCAATTACCTTTCACGAAGGCTTTAAGACAAGGAGAATTTGTTGGAGAAGTTATATCATTGTGACTCGACATTCTTTTCCTTCAAATTTGTGGTTATTTTAAATATTATTTTTATAGGGATTGTTGAATCCTCCCCGAGTCTTGATTGAGGAAAGCCCCCATACAACATCAAACACCATTTTTCTCTTTCTTGTGCATAACTCTACAGATCTAGAGGTGAAGTGTTATAGATCTAGAGAAGGTGGAGTGAGAAAAGAAGATTTAGATTCTAAAATGGGGAGTGGGATAATTTCAACTTTCACACATAGTCTATGATTAGTGAGTTAGTTTGGCACTTTTTCAAATATTTTTCAAGGGAAATATTAGAGCGACATTCTGGTTTTGGATCCACAGATGATATCTTTTTTTGGTCTACTAGGATGATGATGCATAGAAAATTAGTCCTAACATTTTGAGCCCAAATTTAATTGACAAGTTCATCTTTAATCTCATTTCCAAATTTGTGTTTTGTATTAATTTATTAGACCTCAAGCTACCTTATTATCCTATTTAATGTTCAACTTCATATCTTCTACCTAGTCTTGTTGTATAAACTAAATTCATATTAATCAATAAATAAAGGGGAGTGCATCATTCCAAACTACTGTGCATTCAACTCTTGTCTGCCTATATTGGCTTGAAGTTGGATCAAGTGTCGATCTCCCCTAATGAAATAGGTGAACGGGAGTAATCTTGATCTCTAAATTGCATGATTAGACCATCTACCCTATTTACTCACCTTTCATTTTGGTGAACCCAACTTAGCATGCTCTTTATTTGTGATGTGGATGTTTAGATCTAAGTTTCATTGCATTCTCCATTTCCTTGGAGTGCTTAAATAGATGGTTAAGTAATCATTTCATTATTAACTTGCATTGTTTAATTACTTGTTTCATTATAATTGTTTATAATTGTGTTAAGATCATAATCACTTTCCTTGGACCTGTCTCTCTTATTTATGAGATTCGTTACCCATTTTCCCAAATCTAGTATTTTGTGAGAAGAGGTTATAGTCTTATAATTTGCCAATGTTTACATGCTAAGGGTATTGTGCATGAGTTGACTAACTTATTCCCTGGGAGTTTGGGTGAATCATCTTCCCTTAATCCAACACTTACCATGCCTACCATTATTGATAATTCATCTCCTAACACTTCTCCTAATGAATACAACTCTTCTACTCAAGTATCTAATGAATAATTATGGAGGCTTGACAATCAATTAGAAATCATTCAATAATGTATGATTCAAGAGCATGTGGGTGGAGAGGCAATCCCCTTGATTGAAGGTTTAATGAGGTTGATTCAAAGTGATGAACATTATGTAGATGTTTTACATGGTATAACTCACAAGTGGATGAAAATACTATGAAAGTGTCTAGTTGTGTCAAGGTGCTTTGACATTCAAATCCTCTAAATTATGTTAATATGTCCAAGCCTATTCCTACATCTCTTCCTAATGTACCTAAATATCTATTTTCCATCATAGTTTTACTTATATGCAAAATGCTAATACTACACATGATAGTAGTGCGAGAAATCATATTGTAGACACCTAAAACTGGGCAGGTGTCCTCTTATCAAACAAATATGCAAATCTCAGCCAAATGCTCTAAATTTCACCAAAATGGATCAAATCAATATCAAATGGACATTTATCAATCAAATTGGATAAAATCATTTAAAATTAAAGGATCAAATAAATAATGACACCAAATGATCAAATATAAGCCTAAAGGGATTAATCATACTATATAATTGATTTCAATTAATTAATTGTATAGTTTAAATCAAAAATCAAATTGAACCTATTCCCCTACATGGCTAATTTAATTAATTGATTGAATTTAATAAATATTAATATCCTTCAACATGAATTTGAGCAACCAATAATAATTGAGAACAACAAAGCACATGGATCACTCCTAATTTGCAATCTCAATCACTCAAATTTGTCCCTTTGTACAAACCTTTGAGACAATCATTTAAATTGTCCCCCCATTTGAAACCATTTGAAATCCTCTCACTCAATCGTGGCTTAATCATGATCAAGTAACTCTACCCCCTACTCTTGGGAAAATCCTATAAATAGAAGCCATTTTGAGAGCATAAGGGATCCTAGAAAATTTGAATGCAAGGTATACTTACTATAGACATTTCATAGCAAATTGAGAGCATATCATATCAATTTAGCATAATGGAGAGCATTTGAATCAAATTTCATAGCATTGGAGAGAATTGAGAGCTAGTTAGGCATTATCTTTATCAAATTCTCATTCTAGGATTGTCACTAGTAAAGAATAAGGGTGAGAGCTCTATTAGAAAAGCTTAGTTAGAGATCCATGAGATGTTAAATGCTTTATTTGTCGATTCTTAGATTAAATTGTATTATCGTTTCCATAGAATCGATAGATGACACCTTTATTTCATGAAGGTATGAATTATACATACACAAATGGCGCCCACCGTGGGGCTTTGAGCCTTTAAATCTCATTTTTTTGTCAAATTTCAAGTGTTTTTTGGTACATTTTCCACTAATTTTGCAGGTTGCAGGTCCAAGTGACGCCTACTAGTAGTAAAGTGACACCTACTAGAAGTAAAATGATGCCTACAAAGATCTTCCTTTCTCTATCTTGAATTTCTTTCACCACCTGCAAGACAAAGTGTCACACCTGTTCCCGTAAAGCAACATCTGCAAGCAGCAAAATCATGCTTAAGAACATTCTTCTGCCACCTGCTAACTTTTTTGTTTCACAATTTACACATTCAGTACCACCTGTTATTTAAAGTTTAACACATGTTAGTTATTAAATCACGCTTAGCTAACTGCAAAGTCACACCTAGCTTATTGCAAAGTCATGTGTAGGGTACTGCAAAATAACACATGTTAGCTGTTAAATGTCGTCTGCTGCAATTTATGTGTTATTGCTTTCAGATTAATAAATTCAGATTTCTAACTCTCTATTACTGTGTTTTCTGCAGATGAAAAGACATATGAAAGTGTAGAAACTTGAGCTAAGGGTCACAAGGCAAAGCAAAGAGGTAAGGCTATTAACCAAACACTCTAAACAAGTACATAATGTGAGCATTTTGGAAAATTTAGAGAAGGAAGAAGCTTTATATGATCATTATGTTAAAATTGTGAATGCTTACAAACAAAAATTTCCATCTTTGAATTGAGTTCATGCATTAAGTCCTTAAAGTAATTTTTTTTTGCAAATCTTGCTTAAAAGACTTAATTGCATTTCAATTTTCTTTTTTTTTGGATCACTTTGTTTGTTTGTGTTGACTAACTTGCTGGTGGAGCCGGAGAGGGAACGATCGCCACTAGGTGAGTGAGCAAAATAAAAAAGCAAAAACCTCAAAAAAGTGCCTATCCTTTGCTAGCTTCGAAAGAGGTATTTTTCTCATCAAGCTTGATTTGCTTAGATTGTGGCAAATTCATTTAAATATAGCTAAATACAGACACCCTATTATTGTCCATCTTGAATGAAACATTAGGTATATGCTCTCAACTTTTCAAAGTTGATTAAAAATCCAAAAATGTTGAGTTAAGGGTGGTAGAAAGAAAGGGAGGATAATTGAGCCACACCCTTCATTTTTAATAACCTCTTTGTTACAAGGTTGAAAAAGAATAATAAGTGTTTGAAGTGTTTGGAACAAAGGACAACAATAGGGATATGCTCTTCACTTTTTGAGTGAATCAAATTCCCAAACTTGTTGAACTAAGTTCAATTTCTTGCTTTCTATATATGCTAGATAATCTAGATCTTTAGAGGGCTTGCCTCCCAAGTACATCCTTACAAGGACGGTGAGAGGGAACGACCCAAAGTGGGAGACAATCGCTTAAGTCGCGATACTATCCAACCCACTATAAACAAATGCACTCTTCCACAATGGGTTGTAGTAACTAGATTTTGCTTAAGTTTCTTCACTTCCTCTAGTAGTCCTTCGGGATTGCGCAAAATTGTACTTTTGTGCATGTGGGAAGCCCGCAAGGGGATAAAAGAATTTTTCATGATCTAGAATGGAGATGTTAAATAAATCCTTGATAAGTAGCAAGCTACCTTTTAGAGCCAACATTGTTTAAAAGCCAAATCTGACTCTAGGTAGATTGATTGGAATCTATTCTTGTTTAAGACCTGTTGAAACGGCCAAGAACATACACATTAGTGTGTTTTAGGGTTATGATGCAAACTTGATGTGTGTGTTGCATTTGTATTTACATTTTCAATCAAGAATCCAATTGAATAGATTTGATCACAACATTAAACTTTTAAAAACCCTAAAAAACTATGAAAACTATCCTGATCTGCAAAGTGTCGCGTACAAATAGCAAAATAATGCCTATAAAACATTTTGTGACGCCTACACATTTGAAATGACACCTTTTACAACTGAAGTGGCGCCTAAGTCACTGGAAACTGCCGCTTGTGAACAGTTAAAAACTACCTACCAATAGGCAAATGCCGCTTGCAACCTACAGAGTGTCACATAGACAATTTCTAGCTGACACCTATACGGTGTAAAGTGATGCCTATATGGTGTAAAGTGACGCCCAAAAAAAATAAGGGAAAACAATAGACATTTCCCAAGGGCGTGAAAACAACTTGATCATATTTTTGGATACCCTTTTGGATTTTCTACTTGTGCATACTTTCAGTTTGATCAGAATCCCCCATTGTTGGATAATTCGCAAAATCATTAAGGGATTGATCAATCAGGTGATCAAAGCCAAGTTTTCTTGATCAATGCTCATGTCGACTTTTACCTGATCATATTACATTAAATCTACTCTACAATCCAACGGAACTTATCTAAGGTAGAAGTTTCCTTTCCCTAGTGACAATTTTACTTCTTCACAACAACCAACTCAAGAACCAACGAAGGAAGTAGAAATGAGTACGGCTTTCCCATTTGGCAATATGGACCCCAACCTAATCAACAATGTAAATAGAGATAAAAACAATAATAATGGAAATGGAAAGGTCAATAACAATGGGGCCCATGGAAGAGGAATGGACCCTAACAATCAAGGGATGGATCCTAATAATAATGGAGGCAATGTCGACTCTAATGATGAAGAGGCAACCGAAGAAAAGGTTAATGAGGTGGTCCAAAGCCCATTCTTCATGAAGCTCATGAAGAAAGTGTTAGAACGAGATAGGGAGAAGTATTTCCTAGACCTAGAACAAATGGGGACTAAACTCCCCCACAACTTTGATGTTGATCAACTTAAGAAAAAGGAAGAATAAGCCAACCTGATCGACATAATGAACAAGCAATTTAAATTATTCCAAATGCAATTGAACATGATGAAACAAAGCGAGGCTCCTAAACCCTTTTATATTGAAGCTTTGTGTCCTTTTCCATTCAAAAAGACCCTAATTATGGTCCCATTCCCAAGTAATGTTGTTTTTCCTAAATACGACAAGTATGAAGGAGCATCTGATCCCCAAGATCATTTAAGGGAATTTTGTGCATTGAACTTGGATTTCATGCATGACATAACATATTTAATGAGGTTATTCCCTAGAATTTTATGAGGCATGGCAATGGAGTGGTTTTCCAAGTTACCCTCCAACATCCAAACTTTTGAAGAATTGGCCTCCAAATTCATAACTCATTATTCCTACAATATCAAGCACGAGGTTACGATGATTAATTTATGTAATACCAAGAAATGAGAGGGAGAAGGATTCCTACTTTTATTACAAAGGTGGAGAGTGGTATTCTCTAGATACCCTCGAAGTGTACCCAAAAAGGAGAAGATGGATATCTTCATTAATAGCTTGAGTAATGAGATGAACTATTGGTTAAGATTGAAATGTTGTAGGTCTTTCCAAGACCTAATTGAGAATATAGTTACTACGGAGGAGGTATTGGTTAAAAGTGGAGAACTTAAACTTTATAAGGATAATAAGAATAACAACAACAATACCTCCAATAACAATCAAAATAAGAATCCTCCTAACAATAATTGATTTTGGATGAGGAACACTAACAAAGGTATGGTCAATGATGGATTTGTGGAAGCTAACAATTTGAAGGCCACTCCTTTTACTCTTACAAGAAGACCTACTCAAGTTAACAATTCAAGTCAAGAACCCAAAGTGCCTCTCAAAAACAACAATAATAATAACAACTTTGGGAATAATCAAGGGGCTAACAAGCCTAAACCTTTCTTTGCACCAATGCCTAGAAGGACATTCACACCTTTGGGTGAACCACTTGAGAATGCATTAAGATCCCTAATTGCTAATAATATTATTTATTTACCAAGGGCTCAACCCTGTGAACCACAAATCAAGCCTAATTGGTGGAGTGAGTCCAACCATTATGAATACCATAGGAATCGAGGACACAAAACCAATGATCACATGTGCCTAAGACATGTGGTGCAAGATTTGATTGACAATGGTGTAATTAAGATAGAAGGGCCCCAAAATAATAAGGATCATATGGCCTTTAAACAACCTTTATATAATCATGAGAAAGGCGAGTCTTCAACTTCTAACAATCAAGGCAACAACTCCAAAAGTAACAACAATGTCAATTTTACTCATCATTATGACAATACTATCAATACCTTATCTGGGCATGAGCATGTTGTTAATGTTGTGGTAATTAAGGAACAACCCAAAGTGGAAACTTCTAATGCCATCACTAGAGGGAAAGCATCAAGGATTACCCTACAAGGGGGTGCTCCTAAACCTATTGGCCCTACACAATCAAATATTTTGGCTAAACAACTATCTACTACAACAAAGCCTTATAGTTTGGTTGATCAATTGCAAAAAACTCCAGCACAAATCTCTATTTGGGAGTTACTAAAACTTTCTCCCAATCACAAGGAGATCTTGTAAAAAGCCCTAGTGGAGACTAATGTTCCTATAACTTTGGAGGAAGATAAGTTTCAAAATATGGTAGGACATCTAATTGCACCACATTGCCTTTCATTCTCCAAACAAGATGATATGTCCATTACTCACCCTCAAAATTTTCCCTTTCATTGAGAATTTTTAATCCAAAGGCATAGGGTCAAGAGAGTCCTTATTTATGGGGGAGCCGGTCTTAACATTTGCACATTGAACCTTGTCAAGTATTTAGGGTTAGCAAAATCATCCATTGAGGCTTATGATGAGGAAGAAAGATCTTTGAAAGGCATGATTGTTTTACCTATTCAAGTTGGACCTATCAAGAAAGACACCATATGTCAAGTCCTTGACATGAAGCTAACTTATAATATATTATTGGGGAGACCATGGATTTATGAGATGCAAGTGATGCCTTCCACCTATCATCAATGCATAAAATTTCCACACATGGGTGAAGAGATCACAATTGGAGGAGATTCTAATCCCTTTCAATATTGAAACACATTGAAACCTAGTCATGAGCTATTTATTCCTCACAATAGGGAAGGAGTTATCCCTAATGTCACCATTGAAGAAGCTAAAGAGGAAGGTTTAAAGTTAACATCAAATGCTAAATCTACCTCAAACCCTAATCAAACTAACTCAACTACATCAACTAAAGGAAAAGAGAAAGTGAGTTATGAGGGTCAAAGTTCACATGAAAATTCAGTTAAAAATTCTACGTCAAAGATGGAAATTTTGAAACCTTCCAAGGATGAGAGAGAACAAGCCAAGAAGGACCAATACCAAAAGATGAATGAAATGATGCATAACTTTGAAAATCAATGTAGAATCAATTCCAAAGGAGTGGGGGAATATTCCATTTGCCTATTTGATTTGCCAACTTGTCCTAAGACACATGGAAAACCATCAAGTGCTCATCCATCTCACAAATATAACTCTCATTTTGTAAGAGAGAGTGACAAATCAGCCCTAGAAAAGGAGGAAAATGAAGTTTTACAATGGCTCTATAAAGAGGAAGATACTCCAAACAATCCCGTGGAAAGAGTACAACACATCAATATTCAAACTGAGAAATATGGAAAGGGATATCAAATTATGCAAAAAATGGAATAAAAGGGAAGAGGACCCTTAGGAGTCAGGAATAGAGGATTGCTAGAACCCATTGAACCTTCTTGGAGATCAAAGGATGAGAAATCCGGAATAGGTTGTCAAGACAAAGGAGAAAGTTCAAGCCCTATGCATGATTTTCATGAACATGTACACATGGTAGGATCCGAGAGTGAGGATGATTCCGGAGATTATGAGTGGGATTACCTATTTGAAGCCTCTTGTCATGATAAAGAGGTTGATGTTATTCATACATATGCTACCATTCCTAATGTCAAAAGTCAAGACAATGAGAATCAAGGTTTGAATTCTATACAAGTATCAAATGAGTCTCAAGAATCCAATGTAGGTCAAGCATCTAGCAATAATCAATGGATAGGTGAACCTTGGGTACCTTTGTGGGGGGGGGGGGGGGANGGGGGGGGGGGGGGGGGTAATTAAAACGTTATATTTAATCCACATGCTTTCTTTTCCATGGAAATCCACGAGGACTCTAGTGAGGAAAATTTTGATCCTACTTCCATGGAACACCTTGAACAAGTACATGTTATAGACCTAAGTGATACAATGTACTAACCTTCAAATGAGGTCATGTCCTTGAATCCTTCGAATGAAAACTTTCCTAATGATTCCTTATCCTTAATTCATCCTGAACTCATTGATTGGGATTTAACCGAACCAAATGACTTATTATACTTTCCCAATGACAATGCAATGGCCCAATACCTAAACACGGTTGAGCCATCTTCTTCCACCAATGAATAAAATCCGAACATGATGATAGAAGCAGGGGTCAAACCTCTCAATCCACAAAATAAAAGAAATAAATTCAAAAAAATGAAAAGGTCTAGTGGTGAAAACCACCATGTGGCAGTGCTAGAACCTAAAAAAGTAAAAATATCAGATGTTTCCAAAGGTGAAAA
>MU224687.1:1036726-1049440 GCA_018584345.1 Thuja plicata | reverse complement strand
TCAAACCTCCCTCTTAGGCTTTCTGCCTTGGCTCTTAGTACATTAGCATCTCCTCCATGTACCAGCTTCAACTTATCCCACATTTTCTTTGTAGAGGTGTAGGTTTTGACATCTTCAAACTCAGCATCAGAGAGTGATGAGGCAAGTTCTATCATCATGCATTTATGCTCATGATTTTCTCTTAATTTCTCAAGAGTGTGAGGTCCTATAGGCAACACATATTCAGTATCAAGGTGTTGCATAACATCATTACCAATACCTGATAGGTGGAGTCTTATTCTACTTTTCCATGATGCAAAGTTTTCTTTATTCAACTTGGGCACATCTCGTCTGTTCATCTTGTGATCTTTTGGTTGAGTTGTTAAACTCCCTTTCTAAGCACATAATCTCTTATACCAATTGTTAGTAACAACTGAGAGGGGGGGGGGGTGAATCAATGGCCTAAAAAATATTCCAATTAATCAAACCAAAAACTTAGTACCACAATATTAAGCCTCTAGTTATCTTCAGTCCTATAAGATGAATGCCTTCAAATATACTTATCAAATTAATAATGCTCGAAATGCTTTGTTAAACCTTATTCTTTATGTTTACCGAATAATAGTCTTTCAATTTACCAAAAAATAGTAAATTACTTAGAGTATACCGATCAATCCAGATTAGCTATGTGTAATGCAAGACACTAAAGTAATGACTCATAAACACATCGACACATGAATTTTTAACATGGAAACCCTGTTAAGGGAAAAAACACTTGGGACCGGTAACCTAAAATTTTCACTCTTCTGAAGTGAGCTCGATGAAGAGCCAACCCTATTAAAGGTTATAAACACACTATTAGGTGTGACCTTTTTAGAGGATTTAAAATATTAGTTTGTCACTTGATATCGGGCATTTCTATGCTACCTTCCTTATCCAAACTCTTCTGGTTTGTCAAATGGTATTTGACATCTCATGATATCTTCATGATAAAACTTTTTGATACTCCTTGGGATGTATCTCAATATAGAAAGGATCTTTAAATCCTACTTGATTAAGAAACTTTCTGAATCAATGGTTAAACTGAAACCAAATGATCTACTCACATATACAACTTATACTTGCAGATTTTTATATCTATTGTAAGCTCATAAAACCAATCTAATCAATATATCTTTTCAATACCTTTGCTCCACTTTTGTTCTACTCGGTGATGCTATGCTCATTTGCTTGATGTCCGCATAAATCTTTAGCTCTTTTCTCAGCTTGATTGATCAGGACTGTATGAAGTTGTTCTTCATTAGTTTCTCTCCAACATCCTTTTTTTCATTCACTCCCCTTAATTTGTAATGAATTAAGTTGTCTCTTTATAGACATGATATCACCGTTTTTAGGTTCTTGATTTTCTTGATCTTGGCATGATCCACAATCTTAGCCAATGTGATTTAAAAAAAAACTCCTATTTTATCTCGCAGAGATATTCTTTCCAACTGGACAAAACAAATTTAAATCCTTTACTTATCTCTGGCTTTATCTTGTCAATGAAAGCAATGATAACTACCAGTAAAGTCTATATCTAGCTCTGCCATCTAGATATTTTGTCATTTCTGAACTCCGGTTAACTTAGGTGTTTTAACTCTTTGGTAGCTTTGGTCAACACTCTAGTTCTCCTCGGGCTTCTCTGTCGGGGTTGTCTGTCCTTCGGGTTTGTCTATTCTTTGGGTTACACTATGATTCTGGTCGTTGAGTATGCTTGTGATTCTACTCATCGGTAATTATTGTCAGGTTTCTTTCTCGGGCATCATAGTGACTTGACTTTTGGTTATCTATGTCTGTCACGTTCCACTAGCCACCGGTGTTTGAAGTCACTTAGTGAATGCTTGTGTTTTATGCATTGCTGAAAGCATAATCTTTATCTCTTTGATTCTCTAAAGTCTTTGACAGTTTGATTATATCATGTTGACATTAATGACAATAAAATCCATTAACTGATTTAATGTCTTGTGTTATCTTTTTGGATTTCGGTGATCAACTTAACATCTCCAAACATTCAATCAGTTACATGTCATCAGGAGCATGATCCGTGCACCTGCACAAGAATTGCATCATTTTATCACACCATGGCCATTTTACTAATGGGGTTTTGATCTTATTGGAATGATTTACCCACCTTCTTCCAATGGTCTTAAATATATCATTATAACAACAAAAATATTTTACCAAATGGGTAGAGGCCGTACATTTGACAACTAGCATGAGAAAATAGATTTCAATGTTTATCCTTAATCACATCATTTGTAGATATGGTATCACTCATGCCATCATCAGAGATAACGAAAAACCATTCAAGAACAAAGATGTGGATGAACTTTGTGAAACTTTTCATATCACGCATCATTCTTCCTCCATTTACTATCCTCAAGGTAATGGACAAGCTGAAGCCACAAACAAGAAAATTCTCAAAATATTGAAGAGATAGGTTGATAAATTAGGAAGAGATTGGCATGTCCAGATAAACCCGGTATTATGGGCATATAAAACTAGCATCCGAACACCTGCTGGAGCTACACCATTTTCCTTAGTCTATGAGATAGAAGCTATTTTACCCTTGGAAGTTGAAATCCCATCCCTAAGAGTCTCTTTACATAGATTAATCAATGATGAGGATTATAGGGTCGCCCAACTTCAACAATTGGAATTATTGGAGGAACACCAAACACAAGCCTATGAAAATTTGAAGGTCTATCATAATAGAGTCTCAAGAAACTACAACAAGCATATCAAACTGAGAACCTTTCAATTGGGAGACTTAGTGTTACGAGAAAACCCTAAAAACCAAGTAGATAGGAAAAAGAAAGGAAAATGGGAAGCAAATTGGCTTGGGCCCTTTTTCATTAGTTCCTCCTTTGGAACGGGAACTTACAAGTTAGCTGATTGCGAGGGTGATGAATTACAAGAGCCTAATAAAAACATCCATCTAAAGAGGTTTCATACTTAATCAGATGAAAGAGTATAGGAGGAAAGAGTATCAGACAAGTGTGTATTTGATGATTTTAGCATCAAATCTTTGTACATGAGAAAATTCAAAAATCTAAAAACATGAGAAAAATCAAAAGTAAAAAACAATGGAAAAGCAAAAAAGGAGAAAAAAGGAGAAAATTGAGCATGAAGAAAGCCAAAAAATTAAAAAATTAAAAAATGACTTTCTTGGTGAAAACCTCGCAAATAGGTGCCTTGATGATATATATATATATATATATATATATTGGAAAAGAGAAAAAAGTACCTTGTCGAAAACCTAGCAATAGGCGCCTTGGTAGCAAAAAAAGCAAAAAAGAGAAAAAGAGCAATAAACCCAAAAGGTGAAAACCTGGAAAACATGCGCTTTTTGATCCCTTAGGTCTTTCCTAGTTGCATTTGTACATATTGCCTTTTCATCATCTCATTTGTACATATCCTTCATTGCATCCGTCATTTGTGAATAGTCATAATAAAGTCTCTCAACTGCATTGTTGCATACTAGGTTTCATTTGCCCACATTTCACATGGTTACATTTATCACTTGGGGGAAAAGTATTGGTTTTTGGTACAAATGGATTCAAAAGTGCTACATTTTGATCACATATCAGAGGATATTTTTAGAATTTCAGAGGAGATATATTGTTGAACCTTTGATGGATATCATTGTTCAAACCCAAGCATTTGACCTAACAACTTGACCCTTGAACTTCATTGACTTATTTTATCAGGATTAAAAATTGACACAACCTAAATGATCATAATTTTTGGAACTCTTTTGAAAATATTGATACAAAGAAAAACACTTGAATTTTTTTGATGATATTCATTGCATTTTTTCATGTCTTTTTAGCTAATCGATGATGTTTCGACTAGATTGGCGATGACGAGGATATGATATTTTCTTGATTTTGAGTGAATGTTTTGAGGAAGATTCACCAACTTGTGCGAAATCATCTAATGCCATGGTCATCAAAGAACCATCGAGGACTTTCATATAGAAAGGAAGATTAACCTTTGTTTTTTTACACAATGGATACCTTG
This sequence comes from Thuja plicata, assembly GCA_018584345.1. Lineage (NCBI taxonomy): Eukaryota > Viridiplantae > Streptophyta > Pinopsida > Cupressales > Cupressaceae > Thuja > Thuja plicata. The sequence continues at coordinate 1,045,399 of MU224687.1, read as the reverse complement.
GCTATGTAGATCTTCCATATCTTAATACCATAATCCAATTGCAACATTGAATCCAATGAAACTGGTATTCATACTCCCATAGTTGGTTATTCAACTAATGAGGGTTGTACTAGTTTCCCAAGGGGTTACCAAAGCGATGAAAGTAGTATTCATATCATCATGATGTGGTCAGTGATGATTGTACTTGCTCCTAGTTCCACAATGTTCAATGATGATAATATATCTCTTTTGCAGTTCTTTCCCAAAAAGCTAGTGATAATTAGCTGCATTGCATTGCATTATCATGTTAGATTAATTACATATGTTTAGAGGATTTTTCCAAGTTCAAGGGGGTTAATAAATTTTTGGGGGGTTCAATTATCAATTATCCTTGTTTCAAATCAATGATGTGAGATTATCTTTTGCATTGATTCATAACATTAATCATTACCTTTTATATCAGAAAATCAATTGAATCATTAATCATTATTCATTTTACATTCATTTTAAGAGTGCATTTCATAAGCTGCATACATTCATAAAATCAAAATCCAAAAAGCTAGTTGCATGCATAAATCATCACATTCATCATTAAAATCAGAGAATCATATAGGAGTAGTTGCACAAATCATTTGCATCCATCTAGCTATGTCATATATAAGATAAATTGCATCCATATCATAATAAAAGTAAATGCATCATAGACATCATATAGATTTGTATATAAGGAAATCTCGCATCAACATCACACATCATGGGAATCAAAGGAAGATCATCACATAAATGTCCATCAAAAGATCCATAACATCTATATATCAAGATACAATATCATCGACAAAATGATACATCAGCAAAGTCCTGATCAAAAACAATAAATATGATACATCAATACATCTCAATGTGGATCAATATCCAATCTATCTCAAGACCCACCAGGGGCACGTGATCCATCACCTGTACCTGCACCTAATCCATCACCTGTCCCATCAGGATCTTTGTCACCTGATCTATCCTGTGTAGTTAGTGGTACTTGGCTAGTGCTAGCAACACTAGGCATCTGTGTCATCATCACCATAAATTGATGCATCATAGTAGCCACCTGATTAATCTGAACAACTACTGATGTCATCCCTACCTGTAAGGTCCTCAAATCCTAAGTCAAGGCATCTATTGCCTGAGGAACCTATGGTGCCTGTGGTGCCTGGGGTGCCTGTAATCCAATCTGTGGTATCACAGAAATTTGAGGAGGCACCTACTATGCTAGAATTTGTCCCTATAAAGGAGGAACCTACAGTGCATGATCATGAACTTGTGGAGGAGCCTGCGCTCTTGGAACCTGTCTGGCAACATCTATATGTGCCTGCCTACCATCTCTCTATCACTGTCTCTGCTGAAAACATCCTGTAGCTAGTCTATGTTGAACCTATGCCTGTACCTGTCTATATCTCGGCTATCCAAAACCACCACCCCTAGCCCTGACATGACCACCCCGCATCTGAGGTCCCACCCATCCTTTGCCAACAACTCTACAAATCCTAGGAGCTCTTAGTGCTCTAGGAGCTCATTGTCTCAGTCCTCTTATACCACTACCTCTACCACCGCCATCTCCAGCATCAACATCAGAAGTATCATCCATATCAGGAATCAACTCTATAGAATCTGTGAATCTGTGGTGTAAAAACCACTCTTTATACTCACCAATGATCCCTGCATCAATAGTGTGGTCTAACATGTCCCACCAGATGTATATCAATCTATCAATCTTAGTGCAAGTGAACTTATAGTCCACCTGTGCTCCCCACATAGATCACTCATCCTATACTCATGCATATAAAACCATACCCTGTGGCATATCCTAGACTCATCCATACTATCTCAGAACTCGCCCAAAGAAGAATCTCTCTCTATAATAAGTGGTGATCGACCAATCATCCACCGAGGGGAAAACATATATGGAAGCTCATCATCATCCTCCCACCATCCCTCACATCCAAGGTAAGGTCTCCATACGAACTTATCAATGTTATCAATGGTGCGGTGCCAATACTCTAGTTTTCCCAGATGATGTTGGACAACCATCCCATCACACAAAAATGTATATGACCATCCTTGACCCTGAACTTGAGCTTCTATAGGTCTTGTATCAGGGATATGCTCCCAGGTCCATAACTGTAACAATATAGCACCGACTGATAAAGCCACACTAGCTCTATAAACAACCTTGTGCAAATCATGGTAAAGTTGTTCCAAGACACAAGAACCCAAATCAAATCATCAAGGATGTGCAATCAAATCCTCCAAGATCTGACCCCAGCCAACTGAGAATCTGTGACCTCATCTATCAGGAAGCAATAAACCTCCTATAACGACACTAAGTACTACTGGCAAAGTGGAAAATGAAGAAAACTATTCCCATGTGATCGTATCATCTCCAATTGTATCATCAACAAACACGTGTCTGCATACACTACATCGTAAACCTGATCGTAGTAAACCTACTCTCCTCAATTCAGGATGCAAAGCAATCTATAGACATCCTCGGGAGTGATAGTCATCTTGTCGAGTGGAAGGTGGAAAGTATTGTGGTCAGAGTGCCAATATCTCTGCCATAGCTATCAATAAACCTCGGTTCAGCTAGAACCGAGGAAGCTCTAGAAGGAAACTCAACCCACACTTCTCTATCACATGTAACTCTGGATCCGTCAACTCATCAGATAAGTCAAGAATCAAGATGCTAGATTCTGTAATCCAAGACGCTATATTCTATACATATAACTTATGGAAATGTGCCTATTTTGCAAATCAAGGGAATTATATCAGTATCATTATATCAGTGGATCATTTTAAGTCAATCAAACCAAATTCAATCAATCCTTTGCTCTTTTTGAGCGCATCAACTTATTGTTCCTAACTATAGATCTTGAGAAGGGACCAATATGATCGGTTATCCTATCAATCAATACTCTATCCTATCAGATTGACAAATCAAACATCCATTTTTATGATTATCCTAGTATACTAATCACTTTTTTGCATTACTAAAACACATCTATCTATCTTGTAAATCAATCTGGTCATCCAGACGATCAATTAGAAAGCAGTTTGTGCTTCCTTTCAATCAGCTTTTCATCAATTTTCATTGCAGGTGTCACTTGGCATAGTGTACGCATCATTTCATTCTATGCATCATTTAAATGATTCTAGGCATGATTACATTCATCAGAGGTGTCACTTTACAGTGCACATGACATTTTGACTTCTTATGCGGTATTTTAAACCTTATACATGGCATTTTAAAACTAGGGTTTTTATATGTGGCAATTTATTGCACAAATGCAAAATTCCTAATCTTAAGCGACATTTGGCTATGCATAGGCATCATTTCACAATGCAGAGGCAACATTTAACCTTCCTACACATCATTTAACCTATGTTACATGTCATTTAACCTAATCTATCCTAGAAAGCATGAAAAAATGTAATAAATGCTATCAAAATGAAGCAATAAATGCACTAGGAAGGACAAAACCACTTACCGGAGGTCCATACTTAGGAGGTCTCTGATACCGGGGCACTCACTTGAACCGATGCTCTTGAATAGGAACCACTATCACTATCAATCTCAGTAGGATCAGAGCAAATTACAAGGGTGAAAAGTGAAAATGAATAGTAAAATTGGGTTTTTCAACCTATTTAAGCTAATTAACCTAATTTTGGAGAATTTTTGACCCAGTTTAACCTTGTTTGACCTAATCTGCACTTTTTGCACATTGGGGCATGCTTTGTTGCCAGGATCATCATTAATATTTTTCAGAAATGAAAACATATTGGATCTATTTTCTATTAATTTCATCATCCTTTTTCTATCTGGAGATCAATCTGTTTCATTTCTGAGGGGGCATATCATAGTATCAAATCAAATCTGCATCAAACATGATCAAATCTAGGGCATGGGAATTTCAAACATTATTAGTGGGACATTTTGCATCTTATCAAATCAGTTAATCAGATTAGGGATTTCAAATCAGGTTATCAAATCAATCTATCAAATCAGGTTATTAGTCAATCAGGTTTTTGTATCAATCAATCAATCAAGCATCGAATAAGTGATCAGGACATGCAATTTTCTTTGAATCAATGCGCTTCTCACATTAATTTAAAGAGGGGCATTTGTAGACACCTAAAACTGGGCAGGTGTCCTCTTATCAAACAAATCTCAGCCAAATGCTCTAAATTTCACCAAAATGGATCAAATCAATATCAAATGGACATTTATCAATCAAATTGGAAAAAATCATTTAAAATTAAAGGATCAAATAAATAATGACATCAAATGATAAAATATAAGCCTAAAGGGATTAATCAAACTATATAATTAATTTTAATCAATTAATTGTATAGTTTAAATCAAAAATCAAATTGAACCTATTCCCCTACATGGCTAATTTAATTAATTTATTGAATTTAATAAATCCTAATATCCTTCAACATGAATTTGAGCAACCAATGAGAATTGAGAACAACAAAGCACATGGATCACTCCTAATTTGCAATCTCAATCACTCATTTTGAACTTTCAATCTCAATCACTCAAATTTGTCCTTTTGTCCAAACCTTTGAGACAATCATTTAAATTTTCCCCCCATTCGAAACCATTTGAAATCCTCTCACTCAACCATGGCTTAATCATGATCAAGTAAATCTACCCCCTACACTTGGGAAAATCCTATAAATAGAAGCCATTTTGAGAGCATAAGGGATCCTAGAAAATTTGAATGCAAGGCATCCTTACTATAGACATTTCATAGCAATTGAGAGCAAATGAGAGAATATCATATCAATTTAGCATAATGGAGAGCATTTTGGAGAGAATTTGAATCAAATTTCATAGCATTGGAGAGAATTGAGAGCTAGTTAGGCATTATCTTTATCAAATTCTCATTCTAGGATTGTCACTAGTAGAGATTAAGGCTGAGAGCTCTATTAGAAGATCTTAGTTAGAGATCCATGAGATGTTAAAAGCTTTTTTTTTCAATTCTTAGATTAAATTGTATTATTTTTTCCATAGAATTGATAGATAGCACATTTATTTCATGAAGGTATGAATTATACATAAACACATATGCACCAATATGTTTATGTTCCACTATCCCAAAGCCTTCCATTTTTTTCTCAACCAGCTTCTTTACCCGCATATCACCATAGAACACCTTCCAATCCTCCATTGCAACCAAACTTTTCTCAATCCAATTCATCAATCATTTGTTCCAAAACATCTCATCCTTGCAACAACAATTGGCTTCAATCACTTAATCCAAATCCAAATGAATCTCAAAAAGTCTTCAAGTTATGATCAAATTACATGTATTTCATCATCCTCTAAAGATGGTCCCAAAGGTAACGTGTATGAAGGCATTAAAACATGTTATCAGTCAACTCCAAAACATTCTCCAAAGCACATAATATCATGTTGAGCACATCATGCCATGACATGATCATTATCTACCTTTTAACTATTTCCTTATCCTATATCTTATCCAATAATATTCATACTTAATCACCACAAATAGTTGTGTCAACTAGAAACCTACACAAACAACAATGTTGCACTTATGACGATAAATCTTCACCTACAAAGAAATCCATCAAAAGATATATGAACTAAAATATTGCACAAACCATTTGACCATGCTCACCAAATTGCACAACCTAAACTACTAATTTAGAGCATCCTTCAAGCCTATACAATCCATCCTTGACAAGCAACCTTAGTTTAAACAAGTATCTCAACATAAATTCTTCAAAGGAATAGTTTGTGGTGTGTTAGCATGATAGTGTAATATTCACAGTGCAAAGTCATTATAACTAGAACCAATCTATCCACCATCTATGCGAAGGAATGCAAAGCATTATCACATGAGGTCTTGAAATACTCTTTTTTTTTTTTTTCATATTCTATCCTAATAAAATTTCATATTATATTGTTTTTATAATTACCATCATAATATCATCTGAACACATAATGCTAAACACATATTGTCCTTCAAGCACTCATCCAACAAATCAATCATTAGATATTATTTTTTGCATATTCCTTTTCAAATATCCTTCATCAATAAATGATCCTCAACATCACGATCTCGCCAACTTGAATGATCGTTAAAATCTTCTTCACCCATCAATGATCCTTAGCTTCACAATCTCAAAAACTTGTCTTTTCATGAGTCAATACTTCTCTGCTTCAACAAGTTGACATCAATGTCATAATAGTTGACATCAATGACAATACACATCATATAATGTTAACATTGTTCACTACACTTCATATGCATCAACATCAAATAAGTCAATTTTAACCTCCATCATTAGACTTGGTTGATGAGAATAAGGATATTCATTTTAGAAAACCAACCAAGAACTTCATTAAAATCAAGAATAATTCTTCATATCATGTTGAATCTCAAGTGGAAGTTACAACTTTCATTGTGATTCCCTTTGTATATAGATTCTAGATTCAAATCTCATAATCTTACACCTCTCTAAATATTTTTATTCTATCATACTTCAACTGATCAATAATGGTATGTTGAAGCTTCCTCCTATCCATCCCATAGATACCTTTAAGCCTTTACCATCCTCTTTTGACCAAAAATCCTTTTTTCAATTTCATCGTCAACATGACCATAATATTGAGAAGTGATTTAATTTGAAACATGAAATCCAAGACCTTATTGATTATAATGCTAGATAGTGGTAGATGGTTTGAATGATAAAGGAAATAAATTTGTGGCACCGCATAATCAAAACTAGTAAATCTTCACCATTCCTTTGCCTTCACATTCTACTAATGTTGTTGAACATAATCATCCAAGTTTCATTGCTAAGATACATCTAATGAAGCCAACAATGTTGTGAACCTAATTGAGAAAATGAAGCCTAAGTGTGAACCTTGCATTACCTTTGACTCAAGGGATTTAATGCACTTCATGGACTATTATACATTACTAAGAAGATTAAAGATAAGCTCTCTCAAGGAGTGTTAATAGATCTAAAATTTATAGTGAATGTTCTTATTGAATAAGATCCCTATGTGCAATAATTTCATCAAGATGCATATGAAAAATCTGATTTTATGATTAAGGTGCATGAAGTTTTCACTTGTCTCATTATAGGTTCCATCATCCCTCCCATTGAAGTTGGTTCTAAGTCCTTATATGTTACCTTTTCTATTCCTATCTTAGACCAATCTTATGTGAAATTGGGACATCCTTGGCTAAATTAAATGAAATATATCCCTTATACCATCCATAAGATTTTGAAGTTTCCCCACATGGGAAAGTTATGATAATCAATCATAGTCTTTTTCATCCCTTAGCTATTTGTGGAAAGTTTACACTTTATTACTTTTTTCATGGTACACTACAACATTTGAGACCTCATGAGGGTATCCTCTTCTTGCTTTATCAAAATTTAAAAGCTAAGAGGATCTTTGATTTGTCTGAATATCTTTGAGTTTTCCTTCAACTTCTTCTTCTAGATCTATGGATATGGATATAGTTGTCCCACCTTCACATCCTAGACCACTGCTTATTCCTACTCCTACTATTCATCATATTTATGTCATTGTTCCTCCTTCTCAAACCTATAGAGAAAGTCATCCAACATCTTTTATCTCACTTGCCTAATGTGGTTTCTTTTGTTCCTCCTTTCATTCCTAGAGTAAAGAAACAAAAAGAACCCATGTTAAGTGATCCTAAACCTTCACCCACACATTTTTTTAATCATAATCAAAGAAATCATAGTGTAAGATATTTCTAATGAAGACATTAAGCTTAGGATTGTGAGATTGCTTCCTGAAGTGTTTCCTCTCCTAAGTTTTCAAGTATTGCATTGGTTCTCTTTACCACACCCTCACCTAGACCTATGGAGGGGCTTCATTTTGATCCACATTGACAAAGATTGAGATTGACTAAGAATAATAATTATTCATCTCCAATAAATGTAATACATCCTATTGTTATTAATTTGGATGATGATGTTGATAATAATGTTGACGATAATGATTTTAATGATATGTATGAATTTACTGAGATTAATCATGAGTTATCTTCAATGTTTACAAAATATTTGAACCTAGATCCAAGTGACATGCATAAAAAATTTGATGACATTAATTTTTTCTATTAGTACACTTAGTGAAAAACATTGACAGAGACCATTGGTCTAGCTACCTGACGAATAGAGTATGTAGCTAACTAACGCACATAAGAGAGGATACCCGACGAGGTAAAAGTGCTAAGTATGGAATTGCCCGACGAACACTGACAAGTGTTTTACCGACGAAGTAAACATGACATCATCAAAGGGTCAATGACTTAACACAAAGATCATCACCAATGATACAATTTTGAGAACAAAACTGATGGAGCAGAAAAGACATACTCGACAAATAGTTCAAGAAAGGAACACCGACAAAGAAGAAAACTGACAGACTGACAGAGTAGCCGGACCATCAAAATCGATAGTTAGTTAGAGAACCCACAAATAGTGGATTTGACTTTTACACGTTAGATAAAGCAATGTAATTCTATTTATAGAGTTTTAATTTGTTTTAAATCATTACTTGAGGGTCAAGCAAGCATAATGTAAATGTTTTAAAGCATCCTAATGGATCTAAAACATATCTAACTAAAG